>MDKH01173091.1:0-37428 GCA_005239495.1 Nicotiana undulata | reverse complement strand
TCACCCTTCGTGCTTTACACTCTTCCTCACTATGCAATGTAAACAAATTTCATGGCACGACATTACCCTTTGTGCTTTACACTCTTCCTCACCAAACAACAGCAGATAAATTGGCAAGGAGTATAACATAGTGGAAATAAGCAATTCCGAAACACCCAGCAAGGGAAAAACATCAATTCAATAACTCAATAAATGCCCGGCAAGGGTCTCAACTATATCCAATTACCTCAATCACATACTCTACACTTGTGTTATCATTCGTATCAATACTTCTCAAACTCAATAGCCAATACTTTCAATCAAGAATAAATTACCAAGTAAAGACAATCTCATAATATACTAAACATGGAAGAAATACTGCAATTTCTATCAAAATAGACTCACGGGCATGCTTGACACACATTGCATAGGTACTCGTCACCTCACCTATGCAATGAACATGATATTCACTTAGCACATAGCAAATAATACCTATTCCCTCACCAAAGTTAGGCAAGACACTTACCTCGGGTCCAAAATAGAGCGATCAACCCTCTAACACCGCCTTTCCTTTATAATCCGGCTCCGAAACGATATTATCTAGACATATTCAACTCAAGTATATCAATAATGACTCAATAACTCAAACCCATAGTCTAATTATCCATTTCTAATCATTCTTCCTAAAATTCCAAAATTTGACCCCGGGCCCACGTGGTCGAAACTCGAGGTTCGGACCAAAACCCGATCACCCATATCCCCATGATTAAGAATATACAATTTGTTTTAAGATTCGACCCCAAATTGGGGTTGAATCACCCAAAAATCCCAAAAACCTAACACTGCCCAGTTCCCCCAATTTCTACCTTAAATTACATGTTTTGGGCTTAGGAATTCAATAAAGATTAATGAAAAATGAAGAAAACAAGTTAAGATTCACTAACCTACGAAGTATTGGTGAAAGGAAGCTTCAATGGATGCCTAAGGGGCTTGGAGAAGGAGGAGTTCGTGTATTTTGGAGGAATCCCGTCTAAACACTATTCTGGAAATTAATATTTCAACTGGGAAATTTTTGCACCTGCGGAAGGGGACTACCGCAGGTGCGGAAAAAGGATCGCACCTACGGTATCGCAGGTGTGGAAAATGGATCGCACCTGCGGACTTGGGCCAGCCCATAAGGGGCCGCACATGCGGAAAAGAAACCGCTCCTGCGGAGCCGCCCTTGCGGCGCCTGGGTCGCACCTGCGAGAAGGGTCGCCCCTGCGAGGCTGGAACCGCAGGGGCGGGCGGCTGGGCAACCGCACCTGCGGTCACACCAGCTGATGTGCACCAGCAGTGGTTTCTGCTGGTTTTTGGCCTCGCGCGGGGTCCGGGAGGCACCTGGGCCCACCCGAGCCCCCGTCCAAATATACCAACAAGTCCTAAATCACTAAGCGGACTCGCTCGAACTTTCGGAACACGAAAAACAACAGCGGAACTCGAAATCAAACCCCAAAACTTATTTAATCAAATCTTAAGAACTTAAAATTCTAGAATTCATTTCAAATCATCGAACCGGCCTAACCTGCTCGGAATGACTTCAAACTTTGCAGATAAGTTATAAATGACACCACGGAACTATTCCCGGTCTCGGAATCTCACTCGGACCTCGGGAACATCACATCACTTTCCAAGCCACATTTCAAATTCTTTAAAACCTCAAAACCTCATTTTGATCCGAAACCACTCAATTCACGCCCGTTTTACACCAAATTTTACAAATAAGACAAATAATATATAATAAACCTGTTCCGGGCTCCGGAACCATAATACGGGCCCGGTAACACGGTTTTCACATAATTATTCACTTTCTTATTCCTTTATTATTTTCAGAAAACAATTTCTTTTAAAAATTCATTTCTCGGGCTTGGGACCTCGGAATTCAATTCCGGGCATATGCCCAAGTCCTATATTTTCCTACGGACTCTCCGGGACCGTCGAATCACGGGTCAAGGTCAGTTTACCAGAAATGTTGACCAAAGTCAACTATATTCATTTATAATTATCAAAACTCATTCTTTTGTCAGTTTTTTCACATATAAGCTTCCCGGATACACGCCCGGGCTGCACACGCATATCGAGGTGAGACTAACAGAGGATCTCGGAGCCTCAGAACACAGATATAGCTTAAATTACATAAGATGACCTTTTGGGTCATCACAAAATTCTAGTTAAATATAATAAGTCCTAGATCTAACATATACTAGTGTAATAACGCCGAATAACACTAGATCCAATTTAATACAAACGATATTAAATGATGCTACCAAGAATGAACTGCGAGGCAATGATGAACAATAAATATATAAAATGGCAATAAATGTAAATAGGGAGAACGGTTCACCCAAATATTGGATGAGGTGGATGATTCTTCCCTCTGAAAACAATGTGAGACAAATGGATATGAGAATATACAAGGCTTTCTCGGATCTGATGCGTGAAAAGGTATAATAAACAACAAATCGAATCACTGCGGAAAGACAAAGTTTTATATTATATCTCAAGAGTCAACTTTTCATAAGAGTTCTTATCAAAGTAAAAGTTACATGACTTTTGCACTCTTTCTTTTACTATTTATATGAGATATTCCCAAAACCCCTAAAAAAGTGCAGCAGAGGGAATATTAAATAGAATATTCCCTTTGATAGTTCCAAGTCTATACTAGCCGTTATTCCCCTTTTTCGCTACTCGAACTCGGCCTAGTCGCCCATGCCGAGCCGCATTCCTCTCACCTGATCACCTCTTCATGCCGAATTTCCTTAGTTGGATTTTGACCCGTATAATTATTCCCTCCGCTTATCGAGGTCGTCTTTTGGTCGACCTCAATGAGCGAATTTCATCAACAGTAATTCTTGAGAAATTCAGATGTGGAGATTGAGTAATGATGATCGTTACCAAGGTGATGACGTGTCGCTCCGAGATTTGAGGTCAGTGACGTAGGTTTAGGATGACGTCATAGTTGCATGCGTCATTATTACGCGTCTTCTCGAACATCGTTCCTCGAGTCTCTGTCATTTTGATTCTAGTACCGTTTGACGGTTGAGTGCACCGATTTGAGCGTCGTGGTTTTGTATAAATAGGAAGGAAGAGACCCTTTGGAGAAAGTTTTTATCCTCTCTTATTCTTCAATCTTGCCCTCTTCCTTCTCCTTCTTCTTGTGTTCTTGTTTCCTGCAACATCCCACCTACTTTCCTTCTATACTTTTGGCTTCACCGTATATAAACATCAAAAAACGATGAACAACATATTCCTAACTCTGAGACGATCTCGGACCCAATTCCACTATCTGTGGCTATGCATTCTGGTGGAGGGGAGGCCATGTCTATGGAGGAAGAAAACTTCCCTACTGTGGAAGAGATCGTTCCTCATAACCCATGCTGCATGCCAGATTTTTTGAAGGACAATGCGCATGACCCTGAGCCTGTAAAGTCCGAAATAGAGCAAAGCTTATAGCCGCACTCAGGGCCAAATACAAAATCCCCACCCACATTGACTTGTTCCACCGGGGAACGACGTGATCCAAGTTCATCGGCCCGGGTACTGCACATTTTACGCCTACCCATTCCAAGTGGGCTACTCTCTCCCTCTTCCTCCGTTGGCAGAGGATTCTGTCGTTGTTATAGCGTCTGCTCGGCCTAACTCTCCCCCTATATTTACAAGCTTTTCCTCATGCTGACAAAGTTTGCGAAGCTGTCTGGCTATGAAGTCTCTATTCGCCACTTATGGCATCTTTTCGCGCCAAACTTCCATAGGGGAACAATAATACATCTTCGCCACCGCGGGACCAAGGGGCTAGTGGCAGGAATGGACGACAAGGCGAATCATCGGTTTTGGTTCAACTTCTTCTTTGTCAAAAGCGAGCACGTAGTGGCAAGCCCCGGTGGATTTCCCGAGCAGCGAAATTTTACCCATAAGCGTTCTTGCTGATTGAAGTACGTTCTTTCCCCCTTTTCCCTGTTTTGTGGCTTAATCATTTTCTTTTCCTTTCGTGTAGCCGAGAAATATCCCCCTTCGTTGGTCGCCGATATCTGTGATTGGGTGGCCCATGTTTTTCCCCACACAACAGGGATCCGCGATTGGGCGTCCTTTAACAAGAAATTCGAACCCAAGCCCTGGACCGGTAAGTCGGGCTCCATTCTTTAAATACTTCGACCATATTGCAGTCTCCTTTTTTCTTTATTTTACTTACAGCTTTCTCTTTGGTGTTAGGTCGAAGAGTTTTAAAGAAGACGAAGGCTCCCGTTCCCGCATTTCGCCAAGCAGTTGCCTCGGTCGGGTTGCAGTTCGTGCTAACCGAGTTTGTGCGGAATACTTCCTCTCATACTCCAACTTTAAGTGATCCTGTCCGTCGGACGGATGTTCCACCAACGGGGACTCCAGCCTCCCCGGTACTGCACCTAGTAGATGAGTCTTCGCCATTTGAGGAGGAAGTGGCTCCGCTGAAACGAAGGAGAGTGGAGATCGACAATGTGGAAGGGGGCCGTCGGAGGCAACAGAGGTTGCCATGGAAGAAGTACGGTCAAGGGCCGCTGGGGTCGCATCCTTGTCTCCCGAAGGAGAGGAAACACAATTATCATGGATGATGATGGGTCCGTCTCTGACAAATACACTGAGGAGGTGCAGACTTTCGATGAGGGGTTCACTCGGGTAGAGGTGATAACTGAGGGGTCTACCCACAACATCGTCATCCCCTTGGACTATAATTTGTTACTTAACCTAGAGCGCGTGGTCCCAGCTTTGGCCCTCCTATGCACGGGCACCGAGAATAGGACCCTGCAGACATTAAAGGATTCAGACTTGTCGTTAGGCATCTCCGGGATGGCCCTGCGAATAAGTTGTCTTTTTTGGTGTTTTTGTATCTTTTTCTTTTCTTTACGTTATTCGCCTTTGCTGACTGTTTTCTACTTGCTTATCAGGCTCTCATTCTGGAGATCGAGAGCGCCCGTCGAGAAGAGAAGAGGACGACTCTCTATAAAAGAATAGAGTCTAAGTATATGGAGTATCGTACCAAGCACCGTGCACTAAGCAACATACTTGGCGAGGATGGTCAGTTTCAGTCTCTCGGGGATAAGCTATCGACAACTGTAGCGAGCTCGAAGGAACGATGAGAGCTAAAGAGTACGAACTTGAGGTGAGCAAGGGGGTTATTGCCGAGTGCGCCGACCTTCAGGCTCAAGTGGCCTCCTTGCGGGCCGAGCTCGAGTAGTATGAATCTAGATCCAATGGTTTGAATGATTATTTGGCCGCAAAACCGGCGGAGTTGGATAGAGCCGAGAAAGGCAGAACATCTGCTATGGAAAAGGCGGCGACATTAGTGGGTTCCATCCATGTCTTCAGGTCTGAGCGGGCGAATGAAGTGGAGATGTCTGCGCTTAAGGAGTCGAGACTCGAAGAACGTATTGGTGGCCTAAAGACAGAGGTCTTGGACCTGAACGAGTAGATGGCCTTCCTCAAGGACGAGAAGGCGCAACAACTGGCTCAAACGTCTTCCTCCCATGATTCTACTTATCCCAATGTTCCACGAGATTTGTACGAGAAGTGGGTTCATGTTGAGGCTCAACTAGATATATTCAGGGGCTTGATGACGGCCGGTAAAGCTTCTAAGGCAAAATTTGAGGATGCTCGTGTTAAGGCAAGTGCAGCTCGGGATGCTTGTGGCTACGATCCTGGTACGGTCGGGGAGGGTGATGATGAAGATGATTTGGACGGGCTCGAGCTAGGTGCTTGTGATGATGATGAATACTCCAATGGCGAGGGCGCTGGCGATGATGGTGATGGGGGTGATGCTGTCGAGTAGTGTACTTGCTTTGTATTTTTGTTCTTTTTTTTTGGTTTTGCGAGAACCTGTTTAGCACTTGTAAGATATATTTTGGAATTATGATACTTTTGTTGTTTGTTCTTGAACTTCTTATTTTTCCTTCGAATGTTTTCCTCAATTGACTGCTTTGATTGCGATTCACTTAGGCCGACTGTAAGTTGAGCTCGTGCAAGGTCGAATTATTACCTAATTAATTCGAGCCAAGTTGTATGCAAGTGTCTTAATTAATTAGAGCAGGGTCGAATATGAGTCGATTTGAACGAGGTAAAATGTAAGAAGGTCGACTTTTAAGTGATTAGAACGAGGTCAAATGTAAGTCGATTCGAGCGAGGTCGAATTTTGACTTTTAAGTGATTCGAACGAGGTCGAATGTAAGTCGATTCGAGCGAGTCGAATATTGACTTTAAAATCAATTCAAACGAGGTCGAATTGAGCAAGGTCAAATGTCGAATTTTAAGTGATTCGAACGAGATCGAATGTAAGTCGATTCGAGCGAGTCAAATATTGACTTTATTTTTTTTTTACTTTTAAGTGATCCGAATGAGGTCGAATGTAAGTCAATTCGAGCGAGGTCGAATGTGAACTTTTAAGCAATTCGATTGAGGTCGAATGTAAGTCGATTCAAGCGAGGTTGAATGTCGACTTTTAAGTGATTCGAACGAGGTCGAATGTAAGTCGATTCGAGCGAGTTGAATATTGACTTTAAAACTGATTCGAACGAGGTCGAATGTAAGTCGATTTGAGCAAGGTCAAATGAAAACTTTTAAGTGATTCGAGCGAGGTCGAATGTAAGTCGATTCGAGCAAGGTTGAATGTCGACTTTTAAGTGATTCAAACGAGGCCGAATGTAAGTCGATTCGAGCGAGGTCGAATGTCAACTTTTAAGTGATTCGAACGAGGTCGAATGTAAGTTGATTCAAGTGAGGTCGAATATTGTCTTTTAAGTGATTCGAGCGAGGTCGAATGATATTTCCTGGATTGGTGTAATGTGTAAACTTGGTGGAAACATGTGAACATCATATGTTTGCATCTTTTGCTTTGTTTATATATTTATTGGAGAAGTTTACTTGTTTTTGCTCTGTTCATACATACGTTGGAGAAGTCCCAGTCTATCTAGTACCTTCATTGGTCGACCTGGAGAAGCAGTTGAGAGGTCGAGCGATGAATTTATACCTAACTTGGAGATGCCCTCTTCGTCGCCTCGTTAAAAACCTCCTCGAGAAAACCTAATTGGGACAAAACTCGGGTGAGGGAAAAAGAGTACGACTTGGAGGACATCTTATCCTTAGAAGTTTAAGTATTTGAGGTGGGCGACATTCCAATTGTTTGGTAGTAACTTTCTCTCCATTGTTTCTAGTTGGAACGAGCCTTTGCTTACTGCCGCCGTGATTTTGTATGGGCCGTCCCAATTGGTCCCCAGTTTGCGTTTTCGTGGATCTTTACTCGTCTGTGTTTTGGACTTGAGTACATAGTCTCTGACCTTGAGTGATATGACCTTGGATTGTTTGTTGTAGTACCGCTCTGCCTGTTGTTTTTGGGATACCATTCTTATGTAAGCCATATCTCTTCGTTCTTCCGCCTCGTCGAGGTCTTGCCTTCTGCTTTCATCGTTTCTTGGCCCGCTCTCATTTGAATATCTTAAACTTGGGTCTCCGACCTCGACCGATATCACTGCATCACTCCCATAGACTAGTGAGCATGGCGTTTCCCCGATGCTTGTCTTTGGTGTGGTGCGATATGCCCGTAGCACTTCTGGTAGCACCTGTGGCCAAAATCCCTTGGCATTTTCGAGTTTCTTTTTCATGATATTCAATATCGTTTTGTTGGAGGATTTAGCTTGTCTGTTGACGGCGGGGTGATATGGCGTGGAGAGTATTCTTTCAATGCGCCATTTCTCGAAGAACTTGGTGACCTTTTTCACTTTTAATTGAGGTTCGTTGTCACAACTGATTTCTTTGGGGATGCCGAAGCGGCATACGATGTTCCTCCATATAAAGGAGATCACTTCTTTTTCGCATATTTAGACGAATGCACCTCTTTCCACCCATTTAAAAAAATAGTTAGTTAAAACCAACATAAATCGTACATTATCTCATTCTGCGGGAAGGAGACCGACGATATCCATTCCCCATTTGATGAAAGGCCAGGGCGACGTGACTGAGTGGAGGTGCTTGACCACTTGGTGGATTATGGGGGTGTACCTTTGGCATGGTTCACATTTTATAACAAATCAGTTGCTTCCTTTTTCATTGTGGGCCAGTAGTAGCCTGCTCGTATGAGACATATGACTAGGGATTGATTGCCGGTGTGAGCCCCGCAGTGACCCTCGTGGACCTCTTCTAGGACTCATCGTGTCTAGTTTGGTCCCAGAAAATTTGCTGGAGGGCCGCCATACGTCCTATTGTATAGGTCGTTGTTGATGATGTTATACCTGGCTACTTGCATTCGAAGCTTTTTGGCTTCTTTTTTGTCATTTGGGAGCACACCGTCCTGCAGGTAAGCGATGATATGGTTGCGCCAGTCCCAAGTTAGGTTAATAGTGCGTACCTCAATTTGGTCGATGGTTGAGTGGAGGAGTGTGACCACATTCTCTTTTCCGTTTATGCTTTTGGTGGCTCCCGCCAATTTGGCGAGGCCGTTTGCCTTGACGTTCTGCGCTCGAGGTATCTGATCACGCCAGCGTTCGTCAAACTCGGGCAGCAACTTGCAGATCTCGGCCTGATATTTTTGTAGCCTTTTTTCCTTGATTTGGAAAGCCCCTATGACTTGATTGACGATGAGTTGTGAGTCAAACCAAAGGACTACCCATCGTGCTCCGTACTCGAGGGCCAGTTTTAATCCTATAATCACAGCCTCATACTCGGCCTTGTTGTTAATCATATCGAGACACTGTATGGACTGGTGAATTATCTCGCCTGTCGGGACCTTGACTACGAGTCCCAGTCCAGTGACACGTTGGAGGTGCCATCGGTGTACAGAATCCATAGGTGATGTATCTTGGGGGAGGTACTAGTAGCTTCCCTTTCGACCTCATGCATTATTTTGACGCTGAAGTCGGCAAGTACTTGCGCCTTTATCGCTATTCGCGGCTGATAGGTTATATCATGCTCGCTTAACTCAATGGCCCATTTAGCCAACCTACCCGACAACTTGGGTTTGTGTAGGATACTCCTCGGGGGAAAGACATGACCACCGTGATGGGGTGACATTGGAAATAAGGTCTAAGCTTTCATGAAGCTACGACCAAAGCCAAGTCTAGATTTTCAAGGTGAGGGTATCTCGTTTCCGCGTCGACCAAGGTCTTGCTAATGTTGTAGATTGCAGATTTTGTACCTTTATTTTCTCGTACCAGGACTGCGCTTACTGCAACGTCAGACACGGCCAGGTAGATTAGAAGGCTCTCTCCAGGTTCTACCTTAGCAAGCAACGAGGGAGAAGATAAGTACGCCTTTAGTTCTCTCAGGGCAACGATGCACTCGGAATCCCATCAGAATCCGTCGCCTTTTTGAGTACGCCGAAGAAATTGTGGCATCTATCAGAGGGCCGTGAGATAAACCTCGATAGGGAGGCTATACGGACAGTCAACTTCTGCACCTGCTTCTTACTGGTTAAGTTTTATGGTATTCCTTTTATAACCTTGATTTGGTCGGGGTTAACCTCGATGCCTCGCTGCGACACCAAAAAGCTGAGGAATTTCCTGAGGTTACGCCGAAGGCGCATTTCTCGGGGTTCAGTTTCATGCCGTACCGCCTAATTATGTCGAAGGCTTCCTTCAAATGATCCATGTGGTCTTCCTTTCTTTTTGACTTGACCAACATATCGTCTGTATATACTTCTATGGTTTTGCCGAGCTGTTCTTTGAACATTTTGGTTACTAGTCTCTGATCTTTCTCTCTTGCATTTTTCAATCCGAATGACATAACTCTGTAGCAGTACGTCCCTTGGTGGGTGATGAAAGTAGTTTTTTCCTACTCCTGCTCCTCCATGAGGATTTGGTTGTAACCTGAGTAGGCGTCCAAGAAACTTAATAGCTCGTGCCATGTTGTTGCGTCGATGAGTTCATCAATGTGAGGTAGTGGGAATGAGTCTTTCAGGCATGCCTTGTTCAGATATGTGAAGTCCACGCACATGTGCCATTTCCCATTTTTCTTTTTCACCATGACCACGTTGGCGACCCATTAGGGGTACTTTGACTCCCTAATAGAGCCGTTTTCAAGCAATTTTTCCACCTCTTCGCAGACGGCATCATTTATTGCGGCATTGAATTTCCTTTTAACCTGCCATACAAGAGGTAGAGTGGGTCGACGTTCAGCTTGTGTGCTGCTATTTCTCTCGGAATGCCCGACATATCTGCATAGGAAAAGGAAATCAGGTCCGCATTGTTAGTTAATAATTGATGGAATTTACCTGGTTCTTGAAGTTTGTGGCCGATATAAGCTTTTTTACTGTGGTCTCTTTTATCTAGCTGAACAGGGTCGAGGTCTTCAACAGTTGATCCCGTGGCTTCCAGGACTTCGGGGTCCTTGATAACGTCTTTCCCTTTGTCGTTGCCTGACCTCGACCTCGCTAATTGCTATGCTTCTGTGCCTTTGCCTTTAAACTGTTGAGTGTACGTGCAGTCTTGGGTGATGTGATAGCATTCTTGGGCAGTGTGTTGCTTGTCGTGAATGCTGAACACTCCATGCGAAGTGGGAAACTTGACGACCTGGATGGGACAGCCTTCATGGCGTGTATCCAAGGTCGTCCTATGATGGCGTTGTACGCCGTGTCTTGATCCATGATGTGGAACGTTGTTTCCAGGGTGATACCACTGGCTAGAACGGGTAATGTGATTTCCCCAAATGTATCGGTCCGCTCAACGGCATTGTTAAAACTTATTAGCGTGATGCATCGTGGCACTATCTTATCTTCGAGCCTCATTTGTGTGAGAACTCGAGGGCGGATAATGCATGCGCCACTTCCTTCATCTACCATAATCCGTTTTACATCAATATCTAAAATGTGTAAAGTAATAACAAGAGTATCATAGTGAGGAAAGGTCAAATCGTGGGTATCTGACTCATCGAAGATGATACTTTCTTCAAGGTCGTCATACCGTTCATGGGTGATCAACCGCTTCAACTTGTGGGTGGTTGTGAATTTCATGTTGTTGATTGTCGCGTCGTCGCCTCCGCCAATGATCATTTGGATGGTGCGGGCTGGGAAGGACGGCTTCGGGGGGCCCTGATATTGTTCTCGCCCTAAAGCGAAGTTCTCTCTTCCTCGGTCACTTATCAGCTCTCTCAAATGCCCTTGGTGGAGCATGTTTTACCTCTTTTATCAAGGCGATGCAGTCCTCTGTCTTATGACCTCGTTCCTTATGGAATTCACTGAGTGCATTTGACTTTCTATTATTTGGGTCGGACTTCATCTTTTGTGGCTATTTCACCTTTGGGCCGAGCTTATTTAGGGCATAGACTATCTCTGAAGGAGAAACACAAAAATTGTGAGTAGATAATAGTGGAAATGATAACATAAGGGATCATGTAGGTCCGCGCATCAGCCGCGAAAGACGCCAACCATACGTCAGAATTGCTGTCATAGCACCCCCCCTATGGCGACGATCCGTTCAGGCCGCAAACAGGGACTCACCGAGGAAGAGCGAACTTCGCTTGAGGGCGAGAACAATATCAGGGCCCCCCGAAGCTGCCCTTCCCAGCCCGCACCATCCAAATGATCATTGGCGGAGGCGACGACGCGACAATCAACAACATGAAATTCACAACCACCCACAAGTTGAAGCGGTTGATCACCCATGAACGGTATGACGACCTCGAAGAAAGTATCATCTTCGATGAGTCGGATACCCACGATTTGACCTTTCCTCACTATGATACTCTTGTTATTACTTTACGCATTTCAGATACTGATGTAAAACGGATTATGGTAGATTAAGGAAGTGGCGCATGCATTATCCGCCCTCGAGTTCTCACACAAATAAGGCTCAAAGATAAGATAGTGCCACGATGCATCACGCTAATAAGTTTTAACAATGCCGTTGAGCGGACCGATACATTTGGGAGAGTCATTCTTACTCGATTGAATCGGGCGAGGAAGTCCTTGAGGCCTCTGCCGGGTCTGTTTAATGGCAAATATATCATTCATCATTGCCTCTACTTTCTTGGCCCCGACATGAGCGGTGACGAACTTGTCGGCCATCTCCTCAAATGTCTCTTTGGATCGTGTTGGCAGTTATGAGTACCATGTCAGTGCTCCCCCGGTTAGGGTTTCACCGAACCTTTTCAACAATATAGATTATACTTTCTCTTTAGCGAGGTCGTTGCCTTTCACTACGGTGACATAGTGGATGATGTGATCTTCAGGGTCTGTCGTGCCGTCATTTATCTTCAAGTATGGCGGCATCTTGAATGTTTTGGGTATAGCATGCGGTGCAGCCTCGTCGCTATAGGGTTGTTCTACGAACCGTCCGTCAACTCGTTTTGGTAGAAGTTTTGTGGCACTCGATATCTTATCTACCCTCTCCTGGTTCTCCCTCATTTGGTCACGGAGTGCTTTGTTCTCGTTCTCCATCTCCTCCATTTTTCGTAGAATAGCAGCGAGGGTGTCATTACCTGCATCATTAACAGTGTGAGTGATACATGTTGAAGGAGGTGGACGTGATGCTCATTGGTTGTTCTTGTGACATCGACTCGTGCATCCTCCCTGGTCGCCCCTAGAGCAGGTTTGTCGAGTATACTGGTCAGTTTACTCGTTAGACATGCCTCTAGTAACTTTTTCACCGGTGGTAGTGCTTCTTCCGTAGTGGACGTAGAGGCTCCTTTTCCATGGGCAGTGGTAACGCTGCCATGAGGGAAGGGCGAACCACTTCGCCTAGGGAAAGCGCTTGGTGTCACGTTCTCTTTGTCTTCTTAATTTACCTTATTGATGGTGTTTAAGAGGTTAGCAGTAAGGCCTGACACTACCTTCAACCTTTTTTCTTCATTCCCTGCCATGTTAGGCCGTGCAAGTAGGAAAAATAAGTTTCTATGTTTTTCTGATGCTGTTTTTATTTAGATCTAGAAAAACTATGACTTTGACTAGAAAATTCCCCACAGACGGCGCCACATTGCTTGACCAAAAGTATGAAACCTTTTGTTAAACTAGTTAAAATAAAGGAGGTGTATGGTAAATTCTAGTTAAATATAATAAGTCCTAGATCTAACATATACTAGTGTAATAACGCCGAATAACACTAGGACCAATTTAATACAAACGATATTAAATGATGCTACCAAGAATGAACTCCGAGGAAATGATGAGCAATAAATACATAAAATGGAAATAAATGTAAATAGGGAAAACGATTCACCCAAATATTGAATGAGGTGGATGATTCTTTCTCTGACAACAATGTGAGACAAATGGATATGGGAATATACAAAGCTTTCTCGGATCTGATGCATGAAAAGGTAGAATAAACAACAAATCGAATCACTGTGAAATGTAAAGTTTTATATTATATCTCAAGAGTCAATTTTTCATAAGAGTTCTTATCAGAGTGAAAGTTACATGCCTTTTGCTTTTTTTCTTTTACTATTTATATGAGATATTCCCAAAAATGCTAAAAAAAGTACAACAGAGAGAATATTCCCTTTGATAGTTCCAAGTCTATACTAGCCGTTATTCCCCTTTTTCGCTACTCGTCCTCTACCTTAATGGCTTCCTCGGCGGTTCCTTGTTGTTAAGTCCTGGTCGACCTCGGCCTAGTCGCCCATGCTGAGCCGCAGTCCTTTCACCTGATCATCTCTTCGTACCGAATTTTCTTAGCTGGATTTTGTCCCATACATAGATATCAGACAACCAATGTGCCCTTTTCACTTTTCACGCTAAGAAAGATAAATGTTACTATGATAATATTTAATGAATAGAACTAAGCTGGTACTATTCCTGCATAGTTGGTTAAATGCATGCTTAAGTAAACATAATATTGTGGCAGGATAGTTGTAAGCATAATAATTATTCTAATTTATGGTCAATCTTAGCCTTTGACTATCATCTGTAATCCATATATTGTGATGTGAATTGGATCACATGTGTATATACTGGAAGTACTACATGAATTATATGTATGCTTCCAAGTCCTAACTTTTATTCTTACTTTATTGATTTGGCTTATCGTTTAAAAAATTGGTGAACGCTCTAACATATTATCTAGTATTTATCTGAACGCACTTTTATTTGAATTCACGTATTACTAAAAGTTGTAATACTTAGAATGACTGAAACGTTTTCATCCTACAACCTTAAAAGTGGTTATATTTATTAAATCTTGTTATAACTAATTTTGTTTATGTTTCTTATCACAAGATTGATAATTTAATCTTGTACTTCGGCCTATTATGCAGCTAGTTAAGGTAAAACATCAGATTTAAGTTCTGGTTAACTGTATGATATGAGTTGGGTTTGTGTCTCAATATATTTGGCCTAAGATGCCTTTATATGGGTAAGGCATTGGATTTGAGTCCCAGTGCACTGTATCGATGATATAATAATAACTGAGGCGAACAATGTACTTTTGATGAGAAAATCGTAAAGTAACAATGTGATTTGATGAAAGAATCATGAAGTCCGTCTTACTTGATATGCTCCATTTAGTGAAGCGAGTGTGGTACAATATATAATAAGTCTGAAAGAAGAAGAAAAATTCATGACTGTATGAATGTACGAGGACATGGCAAGGGACGAAATAATAATTATCATCACTATGGTAACTATTAAAGAGGAACAATAAAATTTTTCGAAGTAATCCTTCAAAAGATTAGGAAATATTTACCATCAAATTAGTATGAAAAATCTATAAAGCACGTCGCAATAATTATACTCTATTCTTTGAAGAGAATATAACTTGTGATAAGTATTGAGAATGCAAACACATTCCTGAAGGTAAATGTAGCAATATGCGATAAAAGTAATAAATAAAGACGTGCAATGCATGATTGGATACATACCACAACTCACCTCTAAGGGACATTTGAGAGAAAGAAAGATAATGAATATTACTGTATGGTTACATGAGTATGTCATTGGTCGCATATATGTGATACGCCAAAAATATTTTCACATGCCTTATACGTTATTAAATGCAAAATTAAAGCAAGAAATAATTTTGGTTACAATGATTTTGACCATGACAATTTATTATGATATGATTTTCTTTGTGAAGAAGACATTTACTGCATGAATGGTATGACAAAAGATCTTGTATTACAAAATTAATTAAGAGCTTCAGAAGAATTAATATGTTACTACCTGGATGAATAAAATTGTTCATGACATTGATATTGTAGTAAGTCTCAAAAGAAACTTTTTATGTTTCAAATGTATAACCCAAAAGAGATTGGCATATTGAGACTATAAATGAAAGGAAGATTGAATATCTTATTACTATAATAAGACTTGGTAAATAGAAAAAATTACCAGACTTTCTTTCTATTTGTACTACACAAGTATAAGCATGATGATGCAATCACATGCCACAAGTAAACTAGAGGTTTACTAAAACAAATATTAGTTGGCATGACCAATTGAACGGGGATGACCAATTGGTCATCCCCGTTCAATTATGATGCGTAAATTAATTGAGAATTCACATTGGCATATATTGAAGAAATAAAAGATTCTTCAAGAATTCTCTTGTGCTGCTTATTCTCGTGATATACCAGTTAAGGTTGGGATTGAACCCCTTGATTTCTAGAACAAATAAAAGGTGGTATATATACATGGGCCCAATCACATGCCATGTGGACCGTTTACTATTATATGATTTTAATAGATGCATCTATTGTATTATCACATGTGCGTTGGTTATCAACTAGCAGTTTAACTTTTGCAAGATTGCTTGCTCAAATTATTATAGTATAGTTCTTGAATATAAATTATGATGATAATGTTGGTTTAAATCCAAGATGGTTTAGTGGAAATTGTATGCCTCGAATTATAGCTAAACCATTGGTTATGAGGATTTTTTTGATATGAGATGTATTGTCTTAATATACAGCAATACTTGTACGCATCTAGCCTATAAGTTATGATAAATTCTCCCTATCATAATTGGTTTAGGGTCAGGCGCCAAATAATTTTCATCTAGAAATATGAATGTGCTATATGATTTAATTGCTCCACCACAATGTACACAGATAGATCCCTAGAGAAGGTTGGGGATATGTGTTAGTGATCCCAATATTAGGGGGGAAAAATAGGCAGCTGGAAAAGTAATACATGGAATGAATTATTATGAGTACACCTAGATCGTCGTACAAGAAAATGTGAACTTGAAGTTCAAGTAATAATTAATTTGTAAAATATTGCCCCGTGCATTTGCTAATCCAAAGCTAAATATTATATTTCACCAGCTAATGCTCCAAATAGAATAAAGTCCATGACTGACAAAGCACGCATAAAGTGTAATAGACTAGTCAGTACGAAAGATAAAAATCCTTGATGAATGAGAGGAGCAAATGATCAAGATGATCATAATAAAGAGGCAAGTTCTCTATAAGAGCACTGTGACATAACATTTTATAGACCTCACGAGATAGGCTCATGTACCTGAAAATAATGAGATCTTGATAAGTTATGTCTTTATTGAGTGATGATGGATCTGATATAAAATGATCATAGATGATATCACTAATATAATTATAACGACCCGACCGGTAGTTTTGAGCTCTAGAGCGTCGTTCGCCGGTTTAAGGCCATGAGCAACTTCACTTAAGGTATTATGACCTGTAAGCGTGGTCGCCATTGAAATTCGGGAAGTTCGGAGTGGATTTGAAAAGAGAATTCTCATTTCGGAAGCTTAAAGTTGGAAGAATCCGACCAATGGTTGATATTGATTAAATGACCTCGGAATCGGGAATTCAAGGTTCCAACAGGTTCTTATGATGATAATGGGCTTGGGCGTATGTCCGGATCGGGTTTTGGATGGTCGGGGAGCATTTTGGCGCCTATTGTAGAAGGTTGGCAATTTGAAAGAATTTTATGAATTTGGGTTGAAGTGCATTTCAATGTTAATGATGTCTGTTTGGGATTTCGAGTTTGGGAAAAGCTTTGTATGGTGATTCTGGTATTGGGAGCGCATCCGGAAGTGGATTATGTTCGTAGGTCATTTTGAGGTCATTTGGCGAAAGTTAGAAAATTGAAGGTTTTTGAGAAGTTTGACCAGAAGTGAACTTTTTGATATCGGGGTCGGATTATGATTTCGGAAATTGGAGTAGGTCCGTAATGTCAAATGTGACTTATGTGCAAACTTTGAGGTCAATCGGACGTGATTTGATGGGTTTCGACATCAAATGTAGAAGTTGGAAGTTCAAAAGATCATTAAAGCTTGAATTGGGGTATGATTCATGATTTTGACATTGTTTGATGTGATTTAAGGCCTCGAGAAGGTCCACATTATGTTTTGGAAATGGTTGGTATAATTGGACGGGGTCCGGGGGCCTCGGGTGGATTCCGGGTGGTTAACCTCATCGAATTTGGAATTTGAAGAAGAATTGAGGCAACTGATATCTGGTGTAACCGCACCTGCGAGGTTTTGGCCGCAGGTGCGGAGACGCAGAAGCGGCCTAGGAGTCGCAGAAACGGAGCGGGGCAGTCAGGGGAAGGACCGCATGTGTGAAGTTTTTGGCCGCAGCTGCGCAGGCGCTGAAGCGAAAAAATAGGCGCAAAAGCGGAAGAGGACCGCACGAGCGGGATTTTAACCACACATGTGAGCAGCAGAAGCGTCGATTGGTCAGCGGGTGCGGAAGTCGGTTGGGAAGTGAAGTTTTCTTTGCTCATTTCTCCCATTTTTCATTTGGTTGGACAATTTTTGGAGCTCTTGGAGAGGAGATTTTCGTCATGTATGTCAAGGTTTATATATGGATTTAAGCATGAAAATTTGTAGAAATTTTGGGATTTGGAAGAAAACATAGAAATTGGTATTTTTGGATTTTGACCATGAAATTGTACATGGGATTTGGAATAAAATAATATATTTAAGTTCGTGGTGTTATGGGTCTTCGATAATTTTCGGATTACGGGCACGTGGGCCCAAAGGTGATTTTTATCGGCCATTCGAACGGAGTTTGAAATTGTTTTAAATTGAATTTTCATGAGTATTAAATTATATTTTCATTGGTTTGCACATTCATTGACTAGTTTAGGAGCGTTAGGCATCAGTTCGAGTCGTTGGAAGGGCTTGGACGTCGGTTATGGAATTTCGGAGCGAGGTAAGTCTCCTTTCTAACCTTGTAAGAGGGAATTAATCCCATATGTGAACTAAATTATTAGGTGCTTCTATTTGTGGGGGATACGTGTGCACGAGGTGACAGGAGTCCGTACGTAGCTACTAGCTATGCCTATGTCCGAGTAAATTTAGGCTTACATCATGCCTTGTTGATATTGTTATTGATTTATGTTTATTTTTTCCTTGAGAGGGAGCAAGATTGATTTTGCTTATTAAACGTTTTGAAAGGAGTTGAAATTTAGAGAAAAAATTGGGATCTTAAAAGTTTTCATTTGAATTTCGTATTTTGGAAAGAATGGAAGAATACTATAATAACTTAAGAAAACTATGTGTAACCACGTCACAAGTATGATCCGCGAGCGGGGTAATAGATGCATCTATGGTTCGCGTTGTTCGACCCTCGTCAGTGCACAATGTACATTTATATTAGATCGGGCCGAACGTCCTCGGTGGTATTTGTGTGTGATAATAGAACTGGAAGTCCCTTTTATAATTGGTATAAATTCATTGTTGTGTATTGTATGTTGTGAAAGAAGGAAGTAACTAAGTCTCTTAAATATGATGAAGACTTGTTCAGTTATTTCTTGTTCTGAGTCTTATTGTTGTATATCATGCTTAATTATAATTCCATATTATCACATTTTTGTCCCTTAGTAAGTGTCGAAGTCGGCCCCTCATCACTGCTTTTTCGAGGTTAGGCGAGCTACTTACTTTGTATGCATTGATTTACGTCATACTACACTTGCTGCACATTTTTGTACGGGTGCATTTATGATTCGCGGTCTTGTAAGAGCAGAGGCGTGTGTGCATGCAAAGACTTAGGTGAGCTTCATCTTATGAGACGATCCGCAACCAACAGAGTCTCCTTTAAAATTCTTGTATTTTTCTTTTCTGCCCAAATTTTGTATTCCGGACTGTTATTATATTTTATTTTGCTTCCTAGTAAATGCTCATATACTTGTGACACCGGGTTTTATGATGATTAGGGGATATTCAATATTGAAATTGAGAAACATCATTATTATTCTTTAAAGTTCATCTTTACTAGTTAAATTGAAGTAAATTCATGGTTTCAATTTATTAAAACGAGAATTTAATTAACTGTTTAGTGTTGCCTTGCCTGACCATGGTGTCGAACGCCATCACGACCTTTAGCGGATTTTGGGTCTTGACAATAATGTAGCGCTCAATATTATTAATATTAACGAGGATCTTGAGTTCAAATCTGTCACGGAATTTGGACAGATAAATGATTGGCCAAATGGAAAATACAACAACAATAATAACAACAAACCTAGTATGATCCCAACAGGTGGGGTCTGGGGAGGGTAGCCTGTATGCAAACCTTACCCCTACCTAATGCAGGTAGAGAGGTTGTTTCCAATAGACCTTTGGCTCAGTAAGGGACAAGAAGGAGAAAAAGAAAGCAAGAAAGGAAAAAAGAAGGAAGAGAAAAGAAAAAGAGAGAGATAAAAGATAAGTAGTACAAAATAATAGCAACGGGGAATACAATACCTGAGGCGAACAAAACCACATAACGTAATAAAAATCGAAGAATATGAGGGGACATGCATGCTACTAAGACTATAGGTGAACAACTAAAAACTATACACTAACCTTCTACCTTAATCCTCGACCTCCACACCTATCAAGAGTCATGTCCTCAGTGAGGTAAAGCAGCGCCATGTCTTGTTTAATCACCTCTCCCCAGTACTTCTTAGGCCTACCTAGACCTCTTCTAAAACTCTCCATTGGCCAAATGTGAAGTTGGACGGATAGTGCCAACACCTGAAAGTATAAAGCCAGTGGAGGTATAAATGTGTTCTTGTGTGAAAAGTTAGATAAAAAATCAAGTCTATCGACATAAAGACGACTTGTGTCACAAGAAGATTTGTAAATATCATGGCATTAATTATATGGAGACAAGTTCTCCTATGGTGGATGTAGTCATTTCAGGTTTTGGTCTGACAATACATTTGATATGCGTATAATGAAATATTTTGAAGGATTTAAATTGTTCTGGAGTATATTAAGGTTCCCAAGAAATTTATTTAATAAAGCTTCATCAATTCCTTATGTGGATTAGAGCAATCATGGCGCATGTGATTTATTTTTGTGTCTAGTGCAATTGGTGCACTAATGTATTTTGCTAGAACCATGAGTATAACAATATGCTAGCGACATATAGTTCTACTCTTATGTGGAGATATTGAAATACGATTACTGTTATATTGTAAAAGTAATCCTTAATATCGATTTCTTTATTCTAACAAATATTGTCAAGGTTTTGTTGGTTATGCAAATGCAAGCATTTTTTGAAGTTCGTACTTAGATAATCTATTTGTATGTGAGGGTAATGCCATATCATTATTTCACAAGGCAGTCAATTGTTGATAATTATTCAAGTCATGTCAATATACTATCAACTGATAAAGCAAGTGACTCAACACACAACATATGTGTGGTTTTTCTTTGAAAAGAAGATGAAAAGAAGATTCCAATAATATTGAAGACAATACTACTTGCTTATCTCAATTGAAAGAAGGATATATTGAAGGAGACATGATAAAGCATATGTTCATCAAAGTTCTTTATGAGACACAATTTTCACCGAACGGTGAAATAGTTGTTCAACAAATTTGTTCGCTTGATAATTTGATGGTTCTGTTCAATGAAGCACGAGCAACCTCAACATTTGAGAAGTTGGTATACAGAATCGAATACGTCGAAGAAATAAAGTGATGTATTCATCAGGGGAAGGCAAATACGCGTTGTACTCTTTTTTCCTTAGCTAAAGTTTTTTCCCACTGAATTTTTCTGTCAAGGTTTTTAATAAGGGAGCAGGCGATGCGTATTACTAGATATGTGTACTCTTATTCCTTCACTAAGATTTTTTTCACAGTTTTTTTCTTAGTAAGGTTTTAATGAGGTACATTATCTATAGAAATCCGGGGGGAGTGTAATAAATAATTATCTAATGGTGGATGTCCATAATTCATAAAGGAGTAATACCAACTACTCTTCTCCATTATCTTCATAACTCCCACTACTCCAATACTAATGGAGTTATGGTTGTAACTCTCACACCTCTATAACCTCCCCATGATCTTCCTTCGTGATCTTAAATGTTTAATGTCATGTTTATGATATTCTTTTGTATACCTTTATGTAATACTATAAACAGAGTTATGAAAAGTGATATGGTACACACTTGAATAGAGTTTTTAGTCAAAATCGTCCCTTCACTTTAAGAATAGGTCTAACTTTGTCCTTTAACTGTTCCCCTTAGCATCTTTAATCCCTTAAATTTGCTAAAGTGGAGCACCTTTAGTCCTACTAACAGAATTTGGTAAAAAACTAACAACGACTATCATTATGCCACATGCCAATCACATAACTCTTGTTAAAAGCCAAACAGTGAAACAACTAAAACCCATTCCCAAATTTTCAATTTCATAGTCACCATTCACCCTATACCTCTTAAGAAAAACTTGGATTAAAGGAAAATACAAGAAAATTTTAAGAACAGTTATGTTGTCTATCTATATTGATACAAAGACTCTACTTTAACTTATTCATACTCAAACAACCTATTCTCACAGAATTTGGACAAGGCGGCGGTACTAAAATTCATATTTGGGTGTGTGAAATTATTAAATCAAAGAAATTTTAAAAAATAATCTATATTTCACACAAAATCAGTGTTATAATCTCATCCAAATACATATCAATAAACACAGAGAAAACACACATAAAATGCGAACAATAAATATTCATCAATGGCAGTATCACAACGTCTTTAGTGGCCTTGTCACTTGTCATGCCAGGGTATCATCAAACTTTGACTGCCATCTGAATTTAATCCACATTATCGCGTAGACCGAATCGAATCCGTAGGTTTCCTTAGATACTTCAATTTTCTTTCTGATTCTCCGTTCAATGAAGCTTTTCTTCTTCGGAATAGGGTTCTGACTGGCTGAATTGGAGTGAGGAATAAGGAAATGGGTTTATGTTTACTGCTTGTCTTTTTTTTTTTACTGGTCACATGAGATGCTCGTGGAATCACCGTTAGTTTTTACAAGAGTTAACCAAATTTTGTTAGTAGGGCTAAAGGCGCTCCACTTTGACAAACTTAAGGGATTAAAAATGCTCAGGGGAATAGTTAAAGGACAAAGTTAGATCAACTCTAAAAAATAAGGGACAATTTGGCTAAAAACTCCACTTAAATACATGGAAGAAAAAATAATCTATCATGTCTTTCTCCCTACATACTACATTCTTGTCTATCTTATTTTACTTCGAGCTAAATTTCTTAACCTAATTTAAATTTTTAATTTGAACGTTTTTTTGTTTGCTTCTTGAAACTCGTTTTTCACAGGAGTTCCAATCATTGACATTTAAAAATTAAACTACGTTTATTAAGAATAAACAACTTTCTTGATGCAGAAAGATTAAGACAGGTAGCATTACAAAGCCAAAATTTTCAATTAGTATATTTGATAAGATTTTATATTAGGTGGTGTGTAATGGAATAATCTTCTTTGTCTTGTTGTTCTTTCATTAAAAGAATGCCCCTTGATGTTGAAACTGAAGGAAGCAAGCACTGGGGGAGGCAATTGCAGATTTTTCACCAAGAAATTCAAATAAAAAAAATACGATGACCTTTGGGTTAGCATGCCAATGAGAATGACATGAACTTTGTCCAGTGGCGAAGCTAGGAATATTTTCAAGGGTGTCCAAATATAAAAAAAGTGAAAAAAAATTCCGACAAATGGTGTTCAATATGTGTCATATACTTCTAAAATTTACCTATGTACACAGTATAATTTTTTGACGAAGGGTGGTCAGTTGAACACCCTTTTCACCATGTGGCTTCGCCACTGCCTTTGTCCCTAGTTGGAAAAAGAAAAACAATTGGGAATTAAGTTTGATAAGCACCAAATTATTAATTGGGAATCTATCAACTATGTCCATTTATAAGTAACTTATTATAAAAATTGGGCAATTCATAAAATATTACTTATATTAGCTATATGTTACTAATATTAACCAATTAGCTATTTGTAGTTTTTTTTCTTGAGTGGGTGTTATTAGAATTTATTGAGTACATCTTAAGGAGTTTGAATCTCAGTTTTGGGATGATTTGGTGGAATTTTGAAGCGGTTTGAATTGAAAATTCAAAGTAGAAGATGAATAAGAAAAAAATAATATGTGTCTCACGCTCTGTATCATTTGATATTTGTATCAAATGTGTATCACATCTGTATTATATTTGTATCAAATGTGTATCACATTTGTATCATATTTGTATCAAATGTGTATCACATGTATATCCATGTATACATGTGTGTGTGATACATGCTTGATACATATGTCGCAGAAGTATTTTTTAAACTAGATTTTAAGTACGAATTCTGATACCAAATCAGTCCAAATCAACTTCAATCTTCCTCAACTTTTGTATTTGCACTCAGCTATATGTTTTTAATGAATTTTAACCATACCCATTGAAAAAATATCCTTTTTTTTGCTTAGATTGTTGGAACTTTGTATATATTTTTTGTAGTTCATCACCTTATTAGCTACCTAATTCATGAATTTCCTTTTCGTCTTGCATCTAATGTCGTTGATCACGCTTAAAATATGGAAGAACATCTTTGCGTGTGATTCTTGAAGAGAAAAACCCTTATTTGTTTGAGTTTTCAATTCTTATACGCGTTTGACTTGTTTTGATAAGTCTATGGTTAATGGCTAGAGGTTGGTAAGTTAAGACTTATTTGAAACATTTATGTAAGATTCCCAATTTAATTTCCATATCAGTAACAAGTAATTAAACAAATGTCATTTTGTAACGCATATCTATTTTGCTGAAACACAAAGGCATTTCAAACTTTATGAGACTTGAGCAATATTCTAATATTCTAATTTCTTGAAGTTGAAATTCAGAGAATGAAGCACCTTAATTCGATTTAGAAGTCACTACTAAACGTTAGATTGTTGGATTTGGTCGAAGAATTAAACTAAAAACGCCATGGTTAGCCATTGAAGCTTTCTTAAGCTTGAATTCAAAATTTTGAGTTTTCAAAATTGGAATTTATTTCGAGTTTGGAATAGATTGGGTACATCGTAAGGAGTGTGAATCTCAATTTTAACGATTTGGTGAAAATTTTAGGTGGTTTGAATCGAAATTTGAGCGAAAGTCGAAGTACACAAGATGAACATGGAAGAACATGATATTTGTATCCACTCTGTATCTCCCGTATATCTTTTGTGTATCAAATATGTATCTTCTGTGTATCTCATGTATATCCATGTATACTTGTATGTGAGATACATGTGAGGTATATGTTTGATTCATATGTCGTAAAGCAATTTATAAACTCGATCTCAATTACTAATTTTAACTCAAAACTAGTCCAATCGCCTCCAATCTTAAATTTTGTATATTGACTCATCTACGTGTTTTCAATGAATTTCAGCCATACCATTGAAAAAGTTCCTTTTTAACTTAGGTTTTTGGAATATTATATTTTTTTTGTTTTATCACCTTTTTTTCTACCCCATCCATCAAATTTCCTTTCCATTTTGCATCTAGTGTTGCTGATCATGTTTACAAATATGAAAGGAGACCTTTGCTAATGGAAAGAATCCTTATTTATCTGGGGTTTTAAATTTATATGTGCTTGGTTAGTTTTGATATGTCTGTGATTAATGACTAGAAGTTGGTAAGGTTGGACTTATTTTGGACGTTTTCGTAAAACTCCCTATATTAAATCGGATTCAATATTAGAGTTTGGGCTTCTAAATAATGTCACATCTTTTCTGGATAGCCCAATTCTTGTGAATGGGTTTGGCAGCAGTCTTATGCAACCCAACCACAAAATTATTATTGAAAATACTATACAATATAGCCGCTCTAAAAAATAATGGCCGGTATTAGCGTATAATTTTTATATATTATATCAAGATACAAATATTATACATATTTTATATATAACTAGTATATATTTTGACTAGCAAATATAATTATTTTTGGCTGGCCGATCAAATGTGTAACTTGCCCAAAAATATTTCATTAAATTAAAGCACGTAAAGGGGAAACAATTTGGTTCTTTCTTGTCTTCCTTTTTTCCTTTTCTCTTTATGGTTTGTTTCCTCTAATCAATTGAACAAAGTTGAAATTCTTTATGTTTTACATAACCAAAGTTGAACAAAGATGAAATATCAAATTGGGATGGAGAAGCACTAAGTAGACGAAAAACTTACGGTCAGTGTGTATACCAAGCTATAGTATTAGTTTATAACTAGTAAATTTGTCCGCGCTTCGCGGCTGTGTCAAATCTATTGCAACTTACTCTAGAATGTCATCCCTTGATGTCTTGCATGTATAAAAAAAATAAAAGATTATCATTATTTCTAACGGGGCGGACAGAAAAATAATAAAAGGTGATTAATAACTGTAAAATAATCATTTATTCAAGTACATTTTCTTTTCTTGTGGATTCATACTGTAGCCCACAATGCAATTGCACAGTTATCTGGGCATTTCAAAAGTAAATTATTTATGTTATGTCTCAACAGGTACAAATGTGCTTATGGTTCATGGCGAGAAAATTTTTATGGAGTCGGAGGATTTGCTAAGTGGAAATAGTGACATTACTCATCAAGGACCCTACATCATGGAAAGACGATGCTGAGGTGTACGATCCAGAACATGACACGTGGATTCACGCGGCGAGGATGCGGGATCTAGATGTGCCACCTAATCAAATAGTGAATGTTGATGGGAAGCTTTTAGTTCATGTGATTGCTTAAATGCATGGAAAGGACATATTGAGTCCTTTGATGGGATGCACAACTTATGAAATGTTGTGGATTGATCAAGTTCACCAATTTCTACATTAGATGACACTGAAACAAACTTGGCATATTTGTAAACAAGTTTTTGTGTTATGACTCCTATAGGGACTAAGCTCTATTTCTTGGGTGGTTTGTAGGATTTTGGGGGATATATCAAGAACTGGAACTGAGATTCATGTGTTTGAATCAACGGCTTGTGGGAATGGATGGAAAGTTTTGGAAGAAGGGGAAAAGGAGATTTGTAGCCATTCTTGTGCTTTGAAACTAGATCCATGATATGATTCTTCTTTGCCTAATCTCCAAATGTGAAAGAGCTGAATGTAAAATGCATCTATGTTGTTCGGATTTTTCAGAAATTAGTGTCTTTATACTCGTATTGAATCTTCCAAAAATACATTGTTTTTGAAGGGTTCGGCACATACATGGTGATATTTTGAATTCAAGCAACATAGAACTGAACATGTATGGACGTGTTATATAACTTCGTCTATGACTTATATATAATTAATTAAGTGGGCGTTTGGACATAAGAATGGTAAAATCCAAAAAAAAAGGTGAATTTTTTTTTAAAGTGAAAATGGTATTTGAAATTAAGAGTTGTGTTTGGACATGAATATAATTGATCACGCCCAACTACGCCTTATAAAAAGGACTAAGCGGTCGTTGCAAATATATTCCGGATATTAAGTCCAGAGTCGAATCCCACAGGGAATTAACCTACTAAATATCGTTATCAGACTCGCTCAATCCCACGTAATCAACTTCCCGAGATATTTTAGATAACAAATGGTTGTTTTTCTACTAACTATTACTTAATGAACTATATTAACTAAGAGCTAACTAAGAACGGTTTGTAAACAATAATGAGAATGATCTAAGGTTATGATTTCCCCTATTGTTGGAATCCCTTCCTGCTATGTTTTGTATAAATTTGCTTATAATTCTCTATCGATCGTGAGCACTCTGACTACCGTAAATATCTCTCGAGTAATTATGACAATTTACTAGACATACTCTCCTGAGTTACGCTAGTTGGCTTTGATTATAGCTCACTTAGATCGCACCCAAGGTTTCGTTATCCCTAATCCCACCTTTAAACCCTTGGTTATTGATTCCTCACATACGTCGGGAGTGATGTTGTTCAACAACTATCTAAATATGCACTCTCTCCCGAGTAATACATACTAAATAGGCACAGCTAATTGAGGGTTCTTTCAATTAACTACAACAAGAACGTAGTTGAACAAATAGAGATTAAACTTTGGCAAATCTATATTAACATAGCAAGAATTTCATCCTTCAATAGGTTCCATCAAAACCCTAGACTAAATATTTAGCTACTCATGATAAAACAAGATAAAGCCATAAGATAATTCATAATCCACAAAATAATGATAAAAGGAAGAAGAATGAAAAACTCTAAAGTATGGTTAACTTAGAGCATAAATAGCATCTACATTGCATAATATAGGCTACTATCAATAATTTTGGGTTATTTTTGAAGTTTTGTGAGTGATTTGACTGAATTTTCAAAAAATAAATTTTTTGAGTTTTACAAATTTTCGAAAATTTCCAAAATGCATCTTCAAGTGAAAATTAAAATTTTTATGAACAAACGCTGATTTCGTAAAAAAAGTAAAGTTTTTTGGAGAAAAGGTAAAAACTATGTCCAAAGGGGTTCTAAAATATTTAAATCTTTATATCTATATTAAGTTCGTTCTGTTGTTACAAAGAATAACACGTATAATATTCCTAAGCAAGTATTGACTAAAATTTTCGATCTGCCTCTAAATCTACTACTAGTGTATGGACTGGGAAACCATGGTTTGTGTATAGGTCAAATATTATCCCAGTTATATTTGGACCACATCAGCACTAAAGAAAGCCTTCGTAGGTTGCCACGTTCCATCAATATGAGTTCAACAAATGACGAAGGTGAGTTGAGGAGTCAACAGAGGCCGAGGTCGCGGACTCTCAATAAATAGAGCAGTAACGGCTAGTTTTAAGGATAAGACTTTAAAGAGGATATTCCAGTGAATATTCCCGAAATCTGTAGTATTAGGGTTTTGTTGTACATGTCCTCTTATAAATAGAGAGCGGCATAGTTATAGAGGGGGATTGGACAATCATTTGTAAAAGAACAACGCTTTGACATTCTTTAAAGATTCTTGTTTTATTACATACATACAAAAGACATATTTTCTTGAGATCCTCATCTAACTTTTCTCCCACGATCCAAGGAGAATCAGAATATTCAAAGGTCCATCAATCATTTATTATTGTCTGAGGGAATATAACATGATTTCATCCCTTTTCTGTCATCTCTATTATATTTATTTACATAAATACCATTATACATCATTTATTGTTATTTAATGCTAATACACTTAGTCTACAAACTTTGTGACATTTTGCCACGACAGTAGTTAAATAATCTTTTGAATATTAATATTGGCTAAGATTAACCCTATTTTATTAGAAAATCTGATTGTTCAAACCTAGATCTAAATTTTGGGTCAAACAGTTTCCATTAGATCTACAACTCACGTAACTTGCTTATCTAACAAGCCACAAAGTTTATCCTTCCTCTTTCCACGTACAATTTTTTCATGGCAAGTAACCAAGGAAATGCAATAAGGGCAACAAATAATTTTCCCCTCAACCTCATGAATGCTATCAACGAAGGTTACGACACCCATGATGATGGGGTAATGCCTAAAGCCTCTCCCAGACGAGAAAGGTCACCCCCACCTTTCTGCAGCACAACAAAACCGAATAGGAAAGGACCCTCCACGTTCGCGGGAGAGGGGATGCCACCTGCTATGAAGAAACTCCTCGAAGCATGGTTAACTGATACCCTAGACAGTGTACTCAGCAAACAAGCTACATGCATGACTATAGAAATCACAAGAGACCACGCAACACAGCGAGGAGACGAACAAAGCGACCAACAAGACCCTTCAGCTCCAGGTAAAACTCACGATGTAACTGACAGTGCAGGTAACAGTGTCCTTGCCACTATTTTGAAAAGAATGGAAGAAATGGAGAATAAGAATAAGGCGCGTAGAGACTAAATGAAAGAACACTAGGAACGAGTAGACAAGATATCGAGTGCCCCTAAATTACTGCCAAAAAGAGATGCCTGTAGGATCATAGAATAGTCGTATAGTGAGGAAGCGGCCCCACATGACATACCGAAGACCTTAAAATGCCACCATATCTCAGAATATACGATGGAAAATTCGACCCGGAAGACCATGCAACTCATTGCGTCACCATTGTGAAGGGAAACGACCTCACCAAGGAACAAATGTCTTCTATTTTGCTGAAAATTTTGGCGAAACCCTCACTGGAGGGGCATTAACATGGTATTCACATCTACCAGCCCGCTCCATAGAAACGTTTGAAGAAATGGACGACAAGTTTGTAACGGCACATGCTAGGGCTAAGAAAACTGAAATAAGAGTAAATACATCTTCGCCATCAAACAATCCCTAGGAGAGGGGCTGAGGGACTTCCTCGCCCGGTTCAACAAGGTAAGGATGACCTTACCAAATGTGTCCGAAGGAATGGCCGTCCCAGCCTTTCAGAATGGGTTCAAGGCACCCGCTCCTCCCTCCTTTCGCTATGATGATGGCCCGTCTAGGCCGAGATTGGGGACTCACAGGAACGAGAGAAGTATTCCCCCTTTGTTATTTTCTCACAATTTTTGTGTTTCGCCTACAAAGGTGTTCCACGCCCTTGAGAAGCTTGGAACAAGGTGAAGTGGCCGCCAAAGACGAGGTCCGATCCGAGCACTAGGAAATCCAACTCCATTTGCGAATTCGACCAGGAACGCAGACACAAAATAGAAGATTTCATCGCCCTAAGGCAAGAGGTAGTGAACACGTTACAACAATGGCACCTCAAAGAAGGTGAGGTCGAGGACGAGCACTCTCCTTAAACGGAGCAGTAACAACTAGTTTTAGGGATATGACTTTAAAGAGGATATTCCAGTGAATATTCCCGGAATCTGTACTATTAGAATTTTGTGGCACATGTCCTCTTATAAATAGAAAGAGACATTGTTACAGAGGGGGGTCAGACACTCATTTGTAAAAGAATAACACTTTGACATTGTCTAAAGATTCTTGCTTTATTACATACATACATACAAAAGACACCTTTTCTTGAGATCCTTATCTAACTTTTCTCCCACGATCCAAGAAGAATCTGATTATTCAAAGGATCATCAATCTTTTATCTGTCAGAGGGAATATCACACTATTTCATCCCATTTCCGTCATCTCTCTTGCACTTATTTACACGAATACTGATATACACCATTTATTGCTATTTAATGCCATTCAATCTGTAATTGGGCCATTAAATGTTGTTTATTGTTACATGTCCACCGATGTTTCTATATACTTTGTGATATTTTTTCACGACACTAGTTAAATAATCTTTTTGATATTAATATTAGCTAATATTAATCCTAACAGTTTGGCTTCTGAAATTTCTATGAAATATGTTATTGATCAAATTTTACTCTATATAATTTATTGGAAATTGAGTTTTGATTATCAACAAACATATCACCTGCTATGTCACAGGCCTTGGATCTACTGGTGGTTCTTGTACATCTCAGAGTCCTAGTGAGAATGGAATTTACTTTCACACCCGACATGGATGTATTTGTACTATGCTGACTTGGCGACCACGTGATAATGTCAAGAAATCTTGGCATATCTTTAAGGATGTACTTATGGAAGTAAATTCTACTTCTTTGGAAGATGGAAGGAAAATCTTGTTACTTCCTTTATTTGCTAGGGTTAAGAGATTTGATTCAACTTAGTTGACACTCTTTTGTCTCTTGTCATCTACTATGTATTCATTTATATAATATGAGTTTGTTTTTACACATGTTGCGCACGTATACACAAATCTGAAAGATCATTGTTGTGAGCAGCTATGATCAGTTTGATTATAGGCTATTGGGTGATTAGATTTAGTTTCTTTTTGTAACCTGAAACTACTCGTCGTTTTAGTGACATTTGTGAGAAAAATCTCAGAGTTGGATCGTAGTTGTTACTCTCTTGAGCAAGGAGGTTTTTCACATAAAATTCTTGTCTTCCTTATTTTTTCGTATTTATTAATTACACGAATTGCAAAAACCTGTTTAAGAACAAGATTATGAGGAAAACATAAAATCATGGTAGAATTTTTTTTATTAATCGATATACTATTCACCCTCCTATAAACAATGCTTAATTCTAGCTCATTTTGACATGATAGATTGGAAAAATATTTCACGTTGAGTGCTTCTTCTTTTTTCATGAGAAGTGAAATTCCTAAATATTTGTAGAGCAATTATCAATGTTGGCGCTCGGGCCAAACTTTTAACAGCCACTAACCAGAAATTAAAAATAATAGACATATAACACAGAGGTTAGTGAGTGATTACCTGTTTGGAATTAACATCCAGGTGATCAGGCAAATCTTGCGGCCGCAAGAGCTAGTGGATCCAATACGTCTAGAGTCTATACATGGACCCACCATCAAATCTTTAAGATAATTGATGCTGCTGAATTGCCATTGATAAAGCTTGCCCATGAAGCAACCCCTCTTCCATTAGTGACCTCCTATTTGATCTCGCATTCCTCTTACTCCTCCATTTTTGCCTGTTTCTTCTACATCCTTCTTTGTTTTGCAAATAAATCTATTACCCATTTCTCAAAATTCAATCTTGCACAATACCCAAAATTTCCTAATTACTAGAAATCTGCAAAGCAGCCTGAAATTCAGTAATTTGGACAAGACCTAGATACTATTTTGCCCAAAAGATATTATTTTAGCTAGAAATTAATTAATAACGTAAATGTACATTCAAGTAAATACTATATAATAGATATAAATTGTCATAACTATCATCATTGTAATTTTTAACACAATATTAAATTCTGGAAAATCTTTCATATATGCATTTACTACATCACTACGTAGTAAAATGCACAATACAATTATAAATACAAAATTTATACATTGTAGAACAGTCTATACCCTTTGGATACACAAAAGCACTCGGGATACACTAATGATATATTATGGATACATTGCAAGATGCACGAGACACTCTATATAAAAATTTAATGAAATGTATATACTAAATAGACTGTCACTATATAAAAATATATATTATAATAGACTGTCACTATACAAAAATATACTAGATAGACTGTCACTATATAATTTATATACACTAGACTGTCATTATACAAAATATATACAGAATAGACTGTCACTATACTAAATATATACTAAATAGACTGTCATTATACAAAATAGACTGTCACTATACAATAAATATATAAAATACACTGTCACTATACCAAAAATATACAAAATAGACATTTCGGGCTATTAGATGTGATATGTTTGGGCCGAAGAGCCATTTCGTGTAAGTGGAAAAAAACATGGTAAAAATTGCACGGGGCGCCCTATTTGGTCGCCCCCATTTAACCTATACCCATTTTTTTAAAAGTTTTAACTTGTACCCACTTTTTAAACAACTTCAGCCCCTTTTCTCCTCCTCCTCCTCCTCCTTCGTTTTCTTTTTCTTCTTTCTTCTGCTGCTGTTGGTGCTGCTATGAAACTTCATTTCATAGGGATGAACTTTCTGTTGAAGATTAACGTTTGTTGCTTATGTACTTCGACCAACCTAATAACTTCCAAACAAATATTTGCTGAAGTTCAGCAAATATAAACAAAAACTTGAGCTTCTAGAATGCTAAAATTCAGCAAATACAAAACAAACTTCAGCCCTGAAATTCATGACAAACATAACAAAGCTTCAGCTAAAACATGTTGAAGTTCAACAAATATAGAACAAAACTTCATCTAAAACATGTTGAAGTTCAGCAAATAGAGAACAAAACTTTAGCTGCTAGAATGCTTAAGTTCAGCAATTACAAACAAAAACTTCAGCAAATAGAAAACAAAACTCTAGCTCCTAGAATGCTTAAGTTCAGCAATTACAAACCAAACTTAAGCCAACACTTGGTTCTTCAATTTTTGCTACTTCAGGCCAGTCTACTAGAATGCTGAAGTTTGCGTGATTGTCTTTGCTACTTCAGGTCCGTATGCCTGAAGTTACGCGAAAAGTTGGTATGCTTACAATTTTTTTTGCAAAGCGGATATAAGTTAAAACGTGACCCAAAAAGCGAATATATATACAAATACTCCAAAAACATGGGCTATTAAAATTTTAAGGGGCTATAGAGGGTAGTTTTCCATATTTGTATGTCTTCGGGGCCAAGGCCCAAAGGAGCCCTTAAAAACATATATTGAGTGCATGATTGCTACTCTTTCATTCATCCTAATTTTGTGACGAAAAATTTATTCGTACTCGAAGATTAGCTTTACCAAAATCAATAGATTGACGATATATGTTGAGATATTGACCTCTCACTTAACCATAATTATAAGTAGATATTATCACCTCATTTATCAGTTGCAACTATAATTAGGGGGGAAGCTACGTACGGTTAAGTCTGGTTAATTGAGCATTTTTCGTCCAAAAAATATTAGGTTTTGGAGGTATAGAACATATATTGAATATCCTTTGTCAGAATTTTTTTTTCTTTTCTTTCAAGTTTGAACACTCTTGAGGAAATTACTGGCTTCGCCACTAACTATAATAAGTTAATGTTATTTGATGTGTATATCGGTGTCTGGTAAGTTTTTTTTTTTCCTTTTGTACATTTTCTTTCCTTCAGATAGAGGTTATGTTTCATTTGTAGTTTTGTGTCCAGGTAAAACATATACCAAGGGATCTCTAAAGTACGAAAAATATTCATTTCTAACAAACTTAAAGTACGAAAAATATTCAGATATACATTCGAAAGACTATTTTAAACGTATTGAAAACATTAAGTAACAATCTTTACCCGGCCTTGCGCAGCTTGAATTCGGCTTAATTGGGGCTATAAAATAAATAACCAAACACCTAGTAAAAAAAAACAAAGGAATTTCATATAGGAATCTATATTACCCTCAATGCTTAAGGTTTGATATAATTACGTTTTATATACCTAATTATCAATTATATACCATTAGTGGTTTTTAAGGGTATTAATTACACTCATAATTTAATGGTACCGTATATTCCTTCTAATCCCACTTCCCCCACGTTTCTCTCTCCAATTCCCACACCTTCACCCACATTTCCCTCCCACACCCACGACTTCTGTATCAAAATCCCATTTTTTCTTCTGCCAAAACTAGAGAAATATTTGTAACCCCCACCATTAACGCCCATTATCAAGCTTCTTCTTCTACAACCAGTCAAAATTGAAGCTTATTCTTTATTTAGTGAATTGTCTATATTTTGTAGAAATACTATTAGCATGGCGGGTAATATGCAAACTATGAACATATTTGGTAATATAGTTTCCTATATGGTATAGGAACGAAAATTTCCCAAAAACAAAATAGTTACCACGAACTCACAGTATCTACGTATATCAGCGTCTAAATTTACAGTCAAACCTCTCTATAATAATATTATTGTTTTGAAATTTTTTCATAGCTATAGTGAAGTGTTGTTCTAAAAAATATGTATACTATTATATTATAACATGAAAAATTGATTCCAACAAAAATTTAGAACCCGTTTGGCCATAGATTTTGCCAAAATATTTTTAGTTTTTTTTTTTTTTTTTTTTTTTTTTTTTTTTTTTTTTTTTTTTTTGCCAAATACATGTTTGTTCATAAATGTTATCCATTTTGGAAAATTCCAAAAACCCAAATCCCAAAATCAGCTTTGGTCCAAAATATTTCTATTACATTTTTTAAAAATTGCCAAACTTTTATATTTTATAAGAGAGCCCACCATTTATGATTTTGTAACAATGTTGTTTTGTCTTCTCTGTTATCTGATAGTGTATAATGTACTTTATTATAAAATTAATAATTTTGTACTAAATTTATATATGTCCAAGACTATAATTTGCGATAATAATAATGTTATTGATGAAGGTATTGTTGCGTATTTATGATGGTTTTTAAAACACGTGAATATAAGACATATTTCATATTTTTTTTTTTTTAAAAAAAGTTAAATAATTTTGAAATCTAATGTTCATATATATTTGCATCTTCAAATTAAACTTTATTCAAAAAATTTAAAAATTTATAGTCAAACGCTAGCAAGTGTGGCTATATTACATATTATTGAGGCTTTGGCTTATTGTAAAATGTCAAACCATGGAAAGAAGAGAAAGCAAAGTCAGGCAGTGCTGAGAATAAATTTGGACCGATCACGTGAGCCAAATTGCACGGGTCTCTCGTCTTTTTCTTCTGTGGTCCAAAACTGCATGTGACCCAGCTGCTTCAACCCACGCCCACTCCACTTATTTCTCTGATTTTACATATTTTTTTCTAATACTTTTTACATTTTTCAGATGTGTAAAATAGTTCTGAAAACAAAAATTGTTTTTTCTACAATAATATAGTTCGGATTAGCTTAGTGCATCTCGGCTAAATTTTATCCTATTATTTTTCAACCGTACGTCAAAATAGTTCTGTTTGTTTTGTTTAACTTCTTACTTTTTAGTTTAACTAGTTTTTAAACACGCGCGTTTCGTGTATCTCTATACTAATTAATATAAAATTTTAAAAATATTGCATATATATATATATGAGTCGTAAAAGAAAAATTATAATCATTATTAATATGGAGCCTATTTAGCTAAATGTATAAAGGAAGATGGTAGAGATGAGTGATGAATCCCCAAATACTCACAGCTAATAATCAATCCACATTGCAATTGCAGCTTAGACTCAAAGTGCTAGAGTATGCTATTCTTGAAATACTTCCTCCGGTTCAAAATAAGTGATTTTTTGGCCTTTTTTTGTGGTCCAAAATAAGTGATTTTTTCAAATTTCAAGAACGAATTAATTATTTTTTTCATGCATTGCCCTTGTAGTAAATAATGTTGGAGTATGTGTTATGAGTTTATTGAAGAGATAGTAAAGGTTAATATAGTCAATTTCCTATATTTTAAGAGAAGAAGCATAGATGATCCTGTCAGGAGGCGTGGGAGGTTGGCCATGGAGAGTTTGAGAAGAGGTCGAGGTAGGCCTAAGAAGTACTGGGGAGAAGTGATTAGACAGGACATGGCGCTGCTTCAGCTCAATGAGGACATGACCCTTGATAGGAGGGTGTGGAGGTCGAGGATTAAGGTAGAAGGTTAGTGGGTAGTTTTTAGTTGTTCACCGATAGTTTTAGTAGCATGCATATCCCTTCATATTCTTAGATTTTTATTACATTATGTGATTTTGTTCGTCTCAGGTATTGTATTTTCTGTTGCTATTATTTGGTACTACTTATCATTTATCTCTCCCTTTTTCTTTTCTCTTCCTTCTTTCTTACTTCCTTTCTTTCCTCTTCTTCTTTTTACCCTTCTTGAGCCGAGGGTCTATTGAAAACAGCCTCTCTACCTGCATTAGGTAGGGGTAAGGACTGCGTACAGACTATCATCCCTAGACCCCACCTGTTGGGATCATACTGGATTTGTTGTTGTTATTGTATTATTGTTTAGTGACTATTAATTTCCTATAGCTACCATATATATAATTACTTGTTATAGCTACTATTCAGTTATTACGGTAGTGTATTTGTTGTATCGCATTGTTGTATAGTGTATTCGCGCTGCTGTATTCACCAATATAGCAGCAAAAAATGCCTAAAAATCAGGGTAGTTCGGTTGTACACGCTTGCATTCACATGTATTCGCGCCATGCATTCATAAATACAGCAGCAAAAAGCGCCTAAAATCAGGGCAGTACAGTTGTACGCGCATGTCTTCACATGTATTCACGCCATGTATTCATGAATACAAAAGCAAAAAGCACCTAAAATCAGGGTAGTTCAGTTGTACGCGCATGTATTCTGTTACGCGGCGCCTTCCTGAGATGCTTTGGAAAGGCGACGTAAGGCTAAGCAACCAATGTCAGGGTGGTTGCTGTCCGCCAAATGAGGTCCCCGCCACACGCTAGACTAGATTGTCAGTGCCGTGTGGGAAAACCAGTGCCAACAATTGAGAAAACAGTAATAATGTTTGAAATGATGAAAGCTGGATTGCAATAATGAAAGCTATTACAAAATGAAGGAAATGCGGTGTCGAGGGGTAGAGACACCAGGACAGGAATTTGCTTGCTTGAAAGTTTTGAATGCTATATACCCCCTAATAATGCTTTAAAAAAATAAACCCTAGTTACATGAGTAGACTAAACTAGGCTAGAGAAACATAATGGAAGTACATGGAATAAAGCTAGTCTATGATTACAAAGAAAAGGACTTAGTTTTCTACAAAGGTAGAACACAGGTCCGTTGGCAGCAACTTTGACTCCGCCATCCTGCTCTGCGCGCGCGGCATTGTCTGTGCGCGCGGCGTTGTTGGCAGTTGCTTGCGGCTGGGCGCTA
>ML295713.1:42939-59773 GCA_005239495.1 Nicotiana undulata | reverse complement strand
GGGGGGGGGGGGGGGTGGAAGGTTCTAGAGAGAACCTAGAGAGAACAAGAGAGAATGTGAGAGAATGAGAGATAGGGGAAATGAGAAGAGGAGGGGGGGTAGTCGTTTAGGATTAATAAGGTAAGTGTTGTTGAGCCGTTGATTTGAAATAATCAACGGCTCAGATTGAATGGGGGGGTTGGGTCGGGTAATTTAGGAATTGGGCTTAGGTTATTGGGCTAATTTAATTGGGTTGGGGTCTGGGTAGATTAGGCTGAAATTGAAATCAAAAGTGGCTATTTATTAAATACCCATTAAAAAATAGAAAAATAATTAATAAAAATAGCCAATAATTATATAAAATAAAATTAAGGCTAAATAGGTAAAATTAAGGCGATTAACTAGCATTAAAAATATAAAATGACTGATTATTGGATTAAAAATATCATATATGTATAATTAGGCTATAATTGCAAAGTCATTGCAATTATGGCCAAATAATGCCAATTTGGCTAATTTGTAAAATAATTAAATTCTAATAGGATAACAAATGATATATTAAGCTAAGAATTTTTTTGAAATTATTTGTAATGCAATTTATAATTAATTATTGGATATAAAAGTACTGTACACAAATTAGAAATAAATTAATAAAATGTGGGAAAATTATAGAAAAATGCCAATTGTTATAAAAACTGATTTTGAAGGTATATATGCAAGTTTAAAAATAATTTGAGGAAAAAGTGGGTATCAACAGCTGTCCCTCTTTACCCGGGAAGGATGAAAGAGTTGTCGGGTAAAGATATGATGACCAATTTTGACCAAGCGAAATGGTTTGAAGAGATTTAGGTCGCACCCATGGTTTCTAAGTTGCCTACATATCCCTGGTATTACAGGAATCAGGACGTATGTAGTTTAGGAGTCATCGGCGAAGTATACCGATGCAGTTTTACAAGAACAGACGCAACACATAGGGTTGGGTGAATACGCGGTTTACAGGAATGGTTAGGAGAACTAGAGCGGGACCACTCCTGCCAGGACGGTCGTTTCTTGCCGGATTACCTGCAAAGAGATAGGACAAGCATATATTGTGCGTAATTTAAACATGATGCAAGTTCCCGTTGGACTATGAATGCTGTCTTCGGACGGTTAGGGATGACGTCCTCAGACCATGATGTCCTGGGCCATGAATTGCTTGATGCAGGATTCGCATGCCATGAAATGATGTACTCGGGCCATGAGTATGGTGCCTCCGAATCATGACGCCTTTGAATAATGATATGCAAGATTCATAGAGATCCTTAGGCCATGGCATGGTGTTCTCGGGCCATGAAGATGATGCCTCCGAACGATGATGCCTTCGGATAAGTTGGCGATATTTCAGCCCATGAAATACTATAATATGATGCGGACAAGAGAGAGCTTAGTCTTGCGAATTGAAGGGCAGAGCTTAGCCCGAAAGGAAAGTGAAGTAAATAATGCTTGAGACAACACTTAGTCTCGGTGAAAAAGTAAATTGGAGGCAGAGCTTAGTCTCGATGAAAAAGTAAATTGGAGGTAGAGCTTAGCCTCGGAAGGCAGAATGGTAGCCTTATGCAGATGCATATGGAGACAGAGCTTAGTCTCGGAAGGCACAATGGTAGCCTTATGCAAGATGCAAATGCAGATGTAGGTAGAGCTTAACCTCGGAAGGCAGAATGCTAGAAGGCAGAATGGTAGCCTTATGCAAAGATGCGAATGCAGATGGAGGTAAAGCTTAACCTCGGAAGGCATAATGGTAGCCTTATGCAAAGATGCGAATGCAGATGGAGGTAGAGCTTAACCTCGGAAGGCATAATGGTAGCCTTATGCAAAGATGCAAATGCGTATGGAGACAGAGCTTAGTCTCGGAAGGCAGAAAGGTAGCCTTATGAAAAGATGCGAATGCAGATGGAGGTAGAGCTTAACCTCGAAAGGCAGAATGGTAGCCTTATGCAAAGATGCGAATACAGATGGAGGTAGAGCTTAACCTCGGAAGGCAGAATGGTAGCCTTATGCAAAGATGCAAATGTAGGTGGAGACAGAGCTTAGTCTCGGAAGGCAAAAAGGTAGCCTTATGCAAAGAATTAGGTAAATGATAATAGAAATTCTTAGCTGATAATAGATTGCAGTGTTGTGATCATTGGGAGCATTGTGATTGTGAGGCATCATTTGTGTTGGTAATAGATGTCGGCGTGTGCGACGGGTTTGAGAATCATGTCTTTGAACAATATGTGTCCTTTGGGAGGATAGTATGTTTTGGGATTTTTCAATCTTTGTGCCTGCATCCAAAGAAAAGTCATGAGTTATGTAAGGGGGGAGGTTAGTTCATATTCCCGCTGGCTTTGCTTGACTTGTTAGACTTGATCTGATGATACTGTCTGTATCACTGGGGTAGCGTTTGCTAAACAAAGTTGTTCCAAGAATAAGTATGCATGGGTTTTTAAAAAAAAAATATATGATTTAGAATAGTTTTAGATGAACCGATGACATGACACGGTTCAAGACATTGCAAACTCTCCTGCTACGGACGTTTGAGGGTCCTCCTCAAAATTCTGCCCCAGTTTGATAGGTTGATGTTTCTGACTGCTGCTTGCGGCGATTTGCTGAACACTTTCAGAATTTTTAGGGTCCTCCTCAAAATTCTACCCCAGTCTCCAATTGCGGGAAAAAATGAAATTTTATTGAATTGGGACCAAACTCATAGGGTTGCCTACGTATCCCCTCTTAAATGGGAATCGGGTCAGGCGTAGTTCAATTTACAACATTGAGAAAGCATAAAGATTATACATAATATCGTTTGACTGCATTTGAATTGATTGGCTTCGGCCAGACTTCTCCGTCCATTTCTGAAAGTATGAGTGCTCCTCCTCTCAATACTCGATGAACCGTGTACAGACCTTGCCAGTTGAGAGAGAATTTCCCTTTGGCTTCATCTTGATGTGGAAAGATTTTCTTCAACACCAGCTTCCCCGGTGTGATGTGTCTTGGCTTGACTCTCTTGTTGAAGGCTCTGGTCATTCTATTCTAATAAAGTTGACCATGACATATGACATTCATCCTTTTTCCGTCTATAAGGGCTAGTTTCTCATAACGGCTCTTTACCCATTCTGCATCGCTGAGCTCAGCTTCTTGTATGATCCTTAGGGAAGGAAGTTCTACCTTAGCGGGAATGACAACTTTTGTACCATAAACCAACATATAAGGGGTTGCCCCGGTTGATGTGCGGACCGTGGTGTGGTATCCCGGTAAATCAAATGATAACTTCTCGTGCCACTGCTTGTGCTTCTCTATCATTTTCCTCAATATCTTCTTAATGTTTTTGTTAGCGGCTTCTATAGCTCCATTCATCTGAGGTCGGTAGGCTGTGGAATTCTTGTGTTTGATTTTGAAAGTCTCACATATAGCTTTCATCAAATCGCTATTGAGATTGGAACCATTGCCAGTGATGATTGACTCTGGGACTCCGAATCGACAAACAATGATGTCGCGGACAAAGTCGGCCACAACTTTCTTAGTCACTACTTTGTAGGATGCTGCTTAGACCCATTTGGTGAAATAGTCAATGTCTATTAGGATGAATATGTGTCCGTTGGAGGCGGAAGGTTCGATTGGTCCAATGACGTCCATTCCCCAAGCGGCGAACGACCACGGTGAGCTTGTGGCATTAAGCTCGTTTGGAGGTACCTTTATCATGTCTGCATGTACCTGACAGCGGTGGCATTTCCGGACATACTGGATGTAGTCCGTTTCCATGGTCATACAGAAATAACCAGCTCTGAGTATCTTCTTGGCCAAAACAAAACCATTCATATGCGGGCCGCAGGTCCCAGCATAGATCTCTTCTAGTAACTTGGATGCTTTCTTTGCGGCGACACATCTTAATAGTCCCAAATCGGGAGTCCTCCTATACAGGATTCCTCTGTTGTGAAAGAAGTTGTTGGACAGTCTCCGAAGTGTGCGTTTCTGAGTATGATTTGCAAGCTCTGGATACTCCCCTTTCGCCAAGTATTCCTTGATGTCATGAAAACAAGTTTTTCCATCTGCTTCTTCTTCGACATGGACACAGTAAGATGGTTGATTATGGATCTTCACTGGAATAGGGTCAATGAAATTCTTGTCTGGATGCTGAATCATAGAGGACAGAGTAGCCAGCGCATCGAAGAACTCATTCTGGATTCTGGGGACATGCCGAAATTCTATCTTCGTGAACCTCTTTCTCAATTCCTGCACGTGGTGCAGGTACGGCAGTATCTTGGAATTCTTGGTAGCCCATTCTCCTTGTACCTAATGTATGAGCAAGTCAAAATCGCCAATCACTAATAGCTCCTGGATGTTCATGTCAATGGACATGTTGAGCCCTAAGATGCAGGCTTCATATTCGACCATATTGTTGGTGCAGGGGAATCTGAGTTTGGCAGATACCGGATAATGCTGACCGATTTCTGATATTAGGACTGCTCCAATGCGGACTCCCTTGAAATTCTCCGCTCCATCGAAGAACATCCTCCAACCGTCATAGGATTCTGCAATGTCTTCTCCTATGAACGATACTTCTTTATCGGGGAAATACGTTTTCAGGGATTCTTATTCTCCATCCATAGGGTTTTCAGCGAGGTGATCTGCCAGTGTCTGTCCCTTGACTGCCTTCTGAGTCACATAGACAATGTCGGACTCACTCAGCAGGATTTTCCACTTGCTTCTGAAAGATGTATTTTAAAGGATCCATCCTTGAGATGAGATATGTAGTGTAGGCACAGAAGTAATGCCTCAGCTTCTGAGCGACCCAAGTCAACGCACAGCAGGTGCGCTCCAATAGAGAATACCGGGCCTCGTACGGAGTGAACTTCTTGCTGAGGTAATAAATAGCTTGCTCCTGCCTTCCTGTTTCGTCGTGCTGCCCCAGAACGCATCTGAAAGCTCCATCTAACACTGCAAGGTAGAGTAGTAAAGGTCTACCCGGCTCGGGGGCTACCAAGACTGGCGGTGTTGACAAATACTCCTTAATTCTGTCTAAGGCTTTTTGGCAATCGTCGGTCCATTTGGTCGCGGCATCTTTCTTCAACATCTTGAAGATCGACTCACAAATAACTGTGGACTGTGCTATGAATCGGCTGATGAAGTTGAGACATCCCAGGAAACTCATCACATCTTTCTTTTTCTTTGGCGGTGGTAATTCTTGAATGGCTTTGACTTTTGACGGATCCAGTTCTATCCCTCGATGGCTGACAATGAACCCGAGCAATTTCCCAGCAGGCGCCCCGAATGCACACTTTGCGGGGTTTAGTTTCAGATTTTATTTTTGCAACCTATTGAAGAACTTCTTCAGATCTTCTATGTGGTCGGCATCACATATACCTCAATCTCCTTGTGTATCATATCGTGGAAAATAGTGGTCATAGACCTCATATAGGTGGCCCCAGCGTTCTTCAGGCCGAACGGGATCATCTTATAACAGTATACTCCCCACGGTGTAATGAAAGCCGTTTTCTCAGCATCTTCCTCATCCATCCAGATCTGATGATAACCAGCGAAGCAATCCACGAATGACTGTAGCTCATGCTTGGCGCAATTGTCTCAGGATGTGTATGTTAGGCAAGGGGAAGTCATCTTTTGGACTGGACCAGTTGAGATCCCGATAGTCGACACAAACTCTAACCTTCCCGTCTTTCTTTGGTACTAGCACAATGTTGGCTAACCATGTAGGGTATTCCACTACCCTGAGAACCTTAGCATTGATCTGCTTGGTGACTTCCTCCTTGATTTTCAAGCTTATATCAGGCTTGAACTTTCTAAGTTTTTGTTTCACCGGTGGACATATTGGATTGGTTGGCAGTTTGTGAGCCACAATGGATGTGCTCAGACCAGTCATGTCGTCATATGACCAAGCGAATATGCCTTCATACTCCTTTAGAAATTTTTTGTACTCATTCTTCTCTGACGTCGATAAGTGAATGTTGATTCGAGTCTCTTTGACGTTTTCTGAATCTCCCAGGTTGACAACTTCGGTCTCGTCCAAGTTGGATTTAGGTCTGTTCTCAAAATTCTCGACTTCTTTGACAATTTCATCAAGTATATCGTCTTCTTCTTCTGAATCGATGTCCGTTTGTTGCCTTATCTCGTTGCATGTCACAGTCATCGGTTCATCAATACAAGTAATTGTAACGTTGTATAGATAAAGTAATGAGAGAAAAATGATAGTAATAAATATTGATTTATAAAACTTAAAGGTGTTTTTGATAAATTGAATAAATGTTTTGAACATTGAAGATCTTATTGCAGGAATTAAAAATGCGAAAAGAAAATCATTTAGTAAAAGACAATGAACACTGCTTGTTTTAGCCTTGCTACCCTGAGGCTCGTCGGGCTCTGGCTGTTCTGACGGTCCAATTCTTGAGATAAGCTCCTCTGCTCACGGCCTGTATGGAAGGGCTTTACTCCCCCTCCTCCTCAAGAACAACACAATAATCCATGTCACTGTCCTCCAGGAATAAGCTCCTCATTGCTGCGAGTGCCTCTTCTTCATCGGACCCATAGACGATGCCAGCCTGATGAAAGGTCTGCTCTAGACACGGTATCAGATGTTCCAGTGGGTGTTAAGGACCACGCCATGGTGGCGACCAGCTCCTGAATTCTTCCCAAGTGTATTCGTATCCCAAACCGAAAGTGTTGCCATGTTTCTTGAACTTTATGGGTTTTGAGATCCCTTGAATGTTCTTGACGAGCCCCTTACCTGTCTCATACCCTCACCAGTTCATCATGATTGCGATCTTGCTATCCCACCATTTGTCCTTATCTATGACATTGACCCGTTCGATGTGGTGGTAGGTCTCTCCACCTAGCTTCCTTCTTCCTTCGATCGCCGAAATAGTCTGACGACTGTAAATAGGATTGCTACCGTTGCCATGAATGATCACTTCCTGGTGATTACATTTGAATTTCACTGCCTGATGCAGCATTGATGCCACGGCCCCAGCAACATGTATCCATGGCCGTCCCAATAGCAGGGTTTATGAGGCTGGTACATCTATAACTTGAAAGTCAACCTCGAACCAAGTTGGTCCCATCTGCAGGCACAGACTAATCTCACCATTGGTGGACCTCTGAGAACCATCGAAATCCTTTACATTGATTTCTCCATCTCTTATCTCGTGCAACCCTTTGCCCGATTTCTTGAGAGTTATCAATGGACAGATATTGAGACTGGATCCTCCGTCGATAAGAATCCTGGTGATGAAATAATCTTCACACTGCACAGTGATGTGCAGTGCCTTGTTGTGACCCAACCCTTCAGGTTGGCAGTCCTCGTGAAAGGTGATCTTATGACTTTCCAACACTTGGACTACCATATTGGTCATTTCCCCGCTAGTGATATTGTTCGGTACATACGCTTCACTCATCACTTTTAACAAAGCACTCATGTGTGTCTTGAAATTTTGTAGCAAGGAAAGGATGGATATCTGGGCTGGCGTCTTTTTCAACTAGCCGATGACCGAATACTACTTGGCCTGAACTTTCCTCTAAAGGTCGTTCGGACCTGTCTCGATAATAGGTAGCCTATTGGAAGCCTGCTTGCTTGATTCCGCCAGGTGTTCAGGGGTGTAGACTTTACCAGTTCTTGTCATACCCTGTGCTGCGGTAGCTTCTTCAGTCTTGACTTTGCCTTTCCTTCTTACCTCGGCTGCATAGTCCCATAGTACAACGTTTGTATAGAAAGGTGACGTGGTTGATATCGCCACTCTGATTGGCGCGGCTACCCTTACTTCGAACGGAACATGTACCTTAGGTGGAAGGACTACGACCTCAATTGGTGCCGGTGTCTTGGCGGGTGGCGCTGCTTCAAACTCAAACGGTACATATATATCTACCTCAGCATCCTCAGACGGCTGAATCTGGACTATGATTGGGTTGAGAGTAACCGTTGGTTTCTTTGGGTCATCGCCTTCCACGATCGACCCCTCGGGGTCCCAGCCGTTCTTTATTTCAATCAGGTCGATGCCTCCACCCTTATGGTCTGGAAGAGGATTGTTGCGGACGTTTGGAGCGGATTCCTTTGACACGATGAACTTTTTATCAATCAAGGAATGTATCTTATCCTTCAGAGAGCGGCATTCATCGATGGTGTGCCCATTCATGCCGGAGTGGTATGCACAGGACTTGTTTGGGTTGACCCACTAGGAAGGGTTCTTATGGGTCACAGCAGGGATGCGGGTGACATAACCAGCAGCCTTTAGCTTCTCATACAGCTGGTCGATAGGTTCAGCGATGGCAGTGTATTGTTTTGGAGGTCTGCGATCAAAATTAGGTCGAGGTCTAGGAAAGTTTTGGCGTGCAGGGGGTGACTGATAGTGGAATGGCTGAGAATTGTAAGTGTGATAAACAGGAGCGGGTTGGGAGTATATGGGTGAAGCGGGTTGATATGTGGGTGGTGAAGATGATTGGTAGGTTGGCGGTGGAGCTTGGTAGGAAGGCGAGGGTGCTTGGTAATTTGGGGTTGGCTGATATATGAGTGGAGGTGTTGGGTAAGTTTGGTATTTGAGTGGGGATTTGGTTTTTTATGCAACCATCGCGGCTCCCACGTCCCTTTTCTTGGACACACCACTGGACTGTAAACCCTTATTCGTAGCTTGCAAGGCTTCAAAATTTGTGATCATACCACTTTTAACACCTTCTTCAATCCATTATCCCAATTTGATAATGTTGGAGAACATGCGGTTTTCAATCACCATCAACCGTTCATAGTATTGCGGGTCTTGATCCCGGACAAAGAACTTGTTCATATGTTCCTCGTCTAAGGCGGTCCTGACCTTAGCATCTTCGGATCTCCAGCGAGTAGCATACTCGCGAAACGTTTTTGTGGGCTTCTTTTTCAGGTTCTGGATGTAGAACACATCCGGTGCGTTTTCTGTATTGAATCTGAACCTATCCATGAAATCATACGCCATACTTACCCAATTCGACCACTTCCTGGGATCCTGGCTGATGTACCAAGATAGCGCATCTTCTTTCAAGCTCCTCGTGAACAGCTTCATGCGGATTCTTTCATTTTTCCCTACTCCAACCAGCTTGTCACAATAGGTCCTCAGATGGACCCTTGGATCACCTGTACCATCAAACATTTTGAACTTAGGAGGTTTGTACCCCTCGGGCAGTTCGGCATCGGGCTGTATGCAGAGGTCTTCATAGTTCAGCTCCTCGATTCCTTTGCTCCCCTCAACGCCTTGAACCCAGCTGGTCAGCTTCTTAAGTTCCTCGGCCAAGTTCTTGATAAGCAGATCCTTTTCATCAGACTCAGGTGTATATGAGATAGGTGGAGTGGAGTGTGGCATGGTCTCCACGTAGATGGGATTGTTATGGTGGTCTGGTGTATGGGTGTAGAAGTGGACGTTTGTGGAGTTCTGAGGTTCCGGGATAAGTAGTGGAGTGTTCTTTGGAGTGTGGAAGGCATTTCATTGTGCTGGAAAAGTTTGGCTCTTTAGTGGGGTGTTGTGAAGATGAGTTGCGGGGTGATTTTGCTGCTTTGGGATGTTTTGAGGAGGTGTAGGATTCTGGATGTTGGGGAGGTTGGCGTCTGGGACATTGAGGGTAAATGACAGGTTTGCCAGGTTTCGCACTTGTTCAAGCTCTTCTTGAAATTTCGACAACTTTCGTTCTAGCTGCGACACCGTTTCATTCTGAACCCGAATACCCTGGCCATCAGTGGCCTCTACCCGTTCAACCGCGTTCTCATTTATGATGTTGCCTGAATCTTCCATTTTCTTCTTGCCTTTGTTTTTACCTTTGGGAGGATTAGGAGGAGGAGAAGGTGGAAGGCCCCTGGATCTTGTAAGATAGGATGATGATGCCAGAGTGCACGAACCAACCTTTGGGAAGGGTGAATAATCAAATAAACTAGAATAAAGTAAAACAAAAAGGTATCCAAGTCAGTGAGGATTATGAAATGTATTGCAGTATTTAAACACATAGTGCGGGAATGTAAAGCGCGTCCTAAGTTGGGAACCTCTTTGTGCCTGAGGTAGGCCTAGCGACAAATTGATTTGGAGAACTTAAAATGCTAAAAGCCTCATTTCATTGATAAAAAATAGATGAATCCCAAAACGACACTAAATGAGCAGGATATAAAAATCACTAATGACCATTGGCCTTATTACATCATAAAACGGAAAAGGAAAATCCTATCTATTTGGTCCCAGAAGGACCTTCCCCAGACTCGGCATCCTTGATTCCCTCGAACAACTTCCCCAGCTCACGAAGTCCCAACAGTAGGTATGCTCTGGCCAAATGTCCACCTTCGGTCCCTTCAGCCTTTTGACAGTCTTCAGCCCTTTTGATGAATTTGCCTTCCAGCTCGACTATACCTCGTTCCAAGTACCCCAGCCTCTTGTTGGTACTGATGGCCATGTCTTTCCATTCCTCAATCAGTTTCTTGTTGGACTCATGTATTTCGCGGTGCTCATCCTCACATTCGCGGATCCTTTTGCGTAGTTGGTTGTACTTGACATGTGCCTCAGCCTTCTCATCTATGATCCTGTGACCCCGGACGAACCCTGGCATGCCATCCCAGTTGTCTTCAAACCACCCTGAGTAGAAAGGTGTACAGCCTGCATGATATCTGTCCAGTTCAATTGTGTCTTTCTCCATTATGATCTTACAGTGCCACATGTGTTGGGCTTGGAACTTGTGAGGGCTATCATCATCTTGAAAGTCGGCTCGGAAGTGGCTCGTCTTGTCGACCTTTGGTATAATCTGCTTCCTACCCGCTTGTCTCATAACCCGCAGAGGGACGTAAGGATATGTTCCCCTCAGGCCAATCAATATTAGGAATGGTGCATCTATGGATCGGACGATAAATTCGTCTGTTGGAAACCACTCGAACATCCACAGTACTTGTTCCTCAGTTAGCTTATCGAAGAACTCTACCCATTCTTGGGCAGTTTCGTGCTGGGAAAATCTGTCAGGAAGGTACGTCATTTGCTTTGGGTGATGGAAATTCTTGTCGGCAATGGCCCTTTTGGAGATGTTCCAAGAACCAGAGTTGTAACAGCAAATTGCAGCCTTCGAAGTGTTTAGCTCCCTTGTGGCAATGTTCTAAGGCTCGATAAATGTCGGAAATGATCATAGGGACAATGCTGAAGGTCTGTCCATCGATTCCCTCCATTAGGGTCTTGTCTACCATAGCCAACCTAGTATGGATTCTTTCTTTCTTCGTATGACTTGTTGTGACCATACCTTTCATACAAATATTTGAAAGGAATGTACGACTTCTTCAAACATTCCAACCCTGCGTTCTTCTTCAAACCCATAATTTTCAAGAAACCCCGGCCAGTGCGGTTTTCCCGCATTAGCAACCCAGGAGTCTCCAAAACTAAACCTGCCAGTCCTCCTATTTCCTCCAGCAGCGGTGTCATTTCGATGTCACAAAAACGGAAGACAGCTCTTTCGCTATCCCAGAATAGAGTGGCAGCCTCTATCAGCATTTTGTTGGGTTGAATGTTGAGGAGAGATGGTAGGTTACCCAGATATTTCTTGACGAGCGTCTTGTCACTGGAGTGAAGGTCCTCCCACCAGTTTAGAAGCTTTGAGTGAATGTTGGCAACCATGCCGAGTCTGGGGACTTCGTGCCTCATATTTCTGCAAGGCAAATAAGGTTAGGCCCTGACCCCCACCAGACTCGACTATTTAACATCAATGATTAGCATGAAAGCATTTTGTTCTTTAAATAAATGCACAGAACATGATGATGTTCGTTTAGGTTTATGGAAGCCCAGTGGACTTTTGGACAAGGCCATCTTAAAGGCTATTGTGCGTACAACACGTTAGCCCGTCTAGGTTTGACCATGATGCATGTAGCAGTATAATGGAGTAAGGTTTCTATGGGGTATTAGACTGGTACCCTTGAGCGGACAACTCAAGGTGGAAGGCAAGGAACCGTCGACTGCACCGCTGATCGACTAGTTTTACCACAAATAATCCTTTCCGAATTTAGGGGTGATAATATAAGAAGGGCGCAACCACTCATCAAGCATTGCTATATGATTTTGTTTGGCACGAGTGGAGTATGAATGCTGGATCATGGATAATGCAATAAATGGTAAACATGTAGTCACGCATTTGCACGTTATGAAAGAAGTAAATACAACAGTTTATATAAAAAAAGGATTACAAAGGAAGGAGACAAGAAAGATATGTCAGTTACTTTTGAAGAAAAATTAAAAGCTTAAAGGAAATAAACAAGTAATGGCACATAGGAAGAGGTACAAATTCACAGAGCAATTTGAAAAAGCCTAGATATCCCCAACGGAGTCTCCATGTTGTCGCGCCCCCCTCTTTCAACTCCTCCTTTCGGATTAGTCGGGGTCTTGACATTATTGGGACAACTCGTTTCCTTTTGGGAAAGGGGTTTGCATATTTTGAAGAGTCGCCACCTAGAAATTTTAAGGTGCGTTAGGGAACCTATCAGGGGTTCATTTACAACTACGTTTGGTAACCAGAGACGGGGTAAGGGCTTGAAATTATCCTAAGGGGAAGGTGTTAGGCACTCCTCAGGATCCACAAGTGTGGTTCCCAGCCAAATAAAATTTGTGAATTTTGTACAACTAGCAAGTAAACAAATATGGCTCAAATAGTAGGGGATTTTGGTCCAAATACACATATGTTTGAGAAATGTCAATGGAAAGCTAGATTTTGAAAAGAGTTCTAGTCTAAGAATGTTTATGGGGAGTGAGGGGTATCCTAGGTTTGTTTATAATATGGATCACATCAATGTAATACCCGGTACGACACTTCTCAAAGAGGGGATACACGTGGTATTAACGCACCGGTCATCATATCCATATCTACCCTTTCCCACTCTGTGTAGGTAGCTAAAGCGAGTGTTGGTCACGACCTCTATTGCATGTTGTTACCCGTCCTTTCCTATTAGTCCCATGGGAATTTGGGACTTCTATCCTATAAAGGGGGGTTCTAGACAGACCCTCAAGTTTTAAAGGTAAAAATTCTAAGGCGACATGTAATAAACAAATAGGACTGCAGAGGGGGGGGGGGGTAATATATAATCAGGAAAGGGGCTCAAATGCCTCCACAGATAATTCAAATAATCAGCATGACTCAAACACAATTAAGGTCTGGGTTTTTATTCAGATCCGAAGCATGGTATCTAAGTGGTAACAACAGAGAGGCATAGTTATTTCATAACTCAAAGAGGAAGTCCTAATCAGTTTTGCCTACTAATTTTAAACATGCTGATAATTAGACAGTAATCACAAGAAGACAGTTCCAATTTTATTTTATTTAAGGTTGGTTACCTAAGGCTTGCCTAGGCTTGGGGATAACATGTAACAATTATTCAGAGATGTTAAAAGTTGTTATACCTAAGAGCATGCAATTCTAAGTGTTGCAAAATATACAGGAATTTATTACCAGTTGTTAAACGAAGTGGACTGTTTCAGTAATTAGATTGAGTGTAATTAGGCGAGTATGATCCTAGAACATGATATCTAATCCAGGGATGATGCACATACAAAATCACTAAAGCGGGGTATCTAAATACACACCATATTATGCACAGTTTCAGAATAGGCAGAAGTGACAGTTTTTAATGTTGTTTACCTAGAGCCGTATTTCTAAGTGCGACGAATGGTTGTAGCATGATGATTGCATGAATGACAGCTTATGTTAACACATTTTATCTTAGACATGATTTCTAAATGAGTTTCAGAACAGGCAGAATCATATGATGACAATTTTTATGTTATTATTTGCCTTAGGGACATGATTTCTAAGTGACGATGATAATGTCAGAATGAGATGCTGAAAAACAATACACAATGAAACACGGGAGCATGGTCTTTAATGCATGATATGCTTTCATGTATTGGTCTTAAGCATGGATCCTAGTGCGCACACAAAATGCAAACCTAAGCATGATTTCTATCCTTAATATTTATAACATGTATACTACCATTTCCCTTTTTCACTATCCAGCCGCCAATGTTGTTTACAACAAATTATTACAGACCAATATTGAATGAATTACATAAATGGAAGAAACAAAATAAGAAGTTATCTATAGGGAGCCTGCAAATAGGCCCAGATTCCATAACCTCAATGCCAAACGGTGTTACACAACCTTTCTCACAATTCGGGTGTGTCAGAGTTCCCTAAGGACCTCAAGGGATCCCGGGCAGTGCTCACACCCATATTTCATAGCCACATTAGAGTAAGTGCAGTGTGGAAGGGCCAGCCTTAGTGTGTCAAATTTTAGAGGGAGATCAAGGGTCCCAAAGCAATGCTCACACAAAGGGGGCAGAACCTAAGGGTCTAGGAATAAAGTGAGAGTGCTTGATATAGTTTTGAAAGAGAGGTTGAGTAGAAAAACGGTCTTGAAAAGAGACTTGGATACAATAGAAAAGTTTAACCAATGAAACAGTTGAAAGAGAAGAGACACCAATCTCAGGACCAAACAAGTGCAGTATCACACAAAGAACCAAGAACAGTCAAACAAACACAAACAGGGGTAATGGGATTTGAGGGACAAGTATGGAGCATGTAGAAGGCAAGCATGTAGTAGGTAGAGGTATACCTAGGTACACAATCAGAAGTTCCTAAGGGGTTCAGGGGGATTGGGATACAACATGGTATAAGATTAGACTAAACATAACAGTATCAAACAGCTTAAGACAGTAGAGGTATGCCTTAACCAAGCTAAGGTACAGACATAGGCATAGAGAGATTTACACAGAAACAGATTTCAATACATGCTGAAAATAAAGCATAACTTAACATGTTAGACAAAATAGAAATCTTAATTACATGTTGAGCAACTAAATAGTAGATAGAAGCATATCAGAAACACAATGAATTGAAGCAGTAATTAGAGGTGGCTAACGAGTGGGTCGGGTTACCATTTTTTTGAACCGTACGGGTTGGGTAGCGGGCCGGTTATGGTTAATTATTAACGGGTTTAACGGGTTCAGGTTTATCCGGGTAAAAAGTAACCCGTACGGGTAGAGTTTTAAGGGGCCGGGACGGGCCGGGTTACAAGATTTTAAAAATTAAAAAAAAAAAAATTTGATCGTTGAACCGGTCCGGGCTGGGCCGGTTTAACCGGTTCAGGCACTGTTCATTTGAACCGGGTTGGTCCGGTCCGGTTACCCATTTTAATCCGTTTCAACCCCCCTAACCCCTTAACCCAGCCCCACCCGGCCCCCTATGAACCGGCCCGTTAGCCACCTCTAGCAGTAATAGAAACATGTTGGTTTAAGAACTGGAATCTTAATTAGGACATACCAATCAAGGAGACAATAAGACAAAGTAGGAGATAGGAAAGCACAATAGTTAGCATTGGCTTGCAGCCGACTAACTTAGAGTGATAACAAGTAACACAGAAGAGAGAACAGAGAGTAGAAAAGTTTTAGTTGTGAGAGAGAGGTATTGAACCAGTGAGTTCATGTGTTTGTGAATGAAGAGTAGATAGTATATATAGTTTTTGAAAATAGACAGAATAAGGTAAAGTCTGTAGTTAAGCAGTGAATAAAGGATTCATAGTTAATCAGCATAGAACCAAAGTCAGTAATCCCTTCAGTTAAGGGTCAGTTTCAAATGGTATGTGACAAATAAGGAAAGATACCACATGGTTGGCATATAACACATAAGGAAACATTTATAACTAATACAAGTATAGGGCAGGTAATTAGGCTAGGTACATAACATATTAATTAAGGAAGGTCATAAGAATCAGTTTGACAACATAATTATCTACGAAAATAAGGTAGGGAATGATGGAAATCGGCAAGAAACCCTCGAGTGAGGTTCAAATCACAGGAAATTAGCATCAATTAGGGAAAGTATTATGTATGACTGGAATACCACATAGGAAAATAATTTCAGCATATAGAACAAGTAATTAGTCTAGGTTCAGAAAATCTAATTAAGAATCGATTAATCAGTAGAATTAATCAAATAAGGCAAGTGAATAACTCATGGGTCGAAATCAGTAATGTATTACCCTAGGAGATCAGTGAAGGACACTAATCCTAGGGAATCAAGGACTCAAATAAGGACAACATTAGCTAAAGGGAAATAACACGAATTAAATAGACAATGTTTGAGAAATCTGAAACCTTAGTAATCACAGTAGAGTAAAATCATACGAAATTAGGAATCCATATGAATTACAGGGTAAACATGGATGTAAGCAGAAAAAGTAATTAAATCAGAGACATATATGAACACCATAGGGTAAAGTTTCAGAGAATCATAAAGCTCGTGAGACAGAAGCACATATGCAAACAATTATCAGAGACAAAATCAGGAACTCAAGGTTTAGGACGAAAGATTAGGGTTTTAACACAACAACTAAGATAAAGAGAGAGACTTAAATAAATCTCTAAAACCCAGTAGAAATCCTAGGATAACACTGAAAAATCAATGTAACCCGTTTAAAAGAAGGGGTTATGAAACCCTAGTTTGAAGATGAAGAACCGTTTTAGGAAAAACGGAACATCTTTAAGGAAAACATCAAAATAGCCCGTAATATGCCAGGATCTATTACGGATCTAAAGAAACCAAGCGATAGTAGTTAGGGTTTCATGGAGACAACCCAAAGAGAAGAAAAATCGGCTACTGGTTCTAGCAAAAAATGAAGAGATCTTACTCAGGCGGCCGGAAAAAGGCATGAAAGGCCATGGGTGGGGGTTCACTCCAGGTTCACTTGAGGACCTCAAGGTAGTGTCAAGCCGACGTGGGGTGAGACATAGACTAGGAGATGGTGAGAGGTCATGGTTTCCGGCGAAGGAGGTGGTCGGAGAAGATGAATAGAGTTCATCGGGGGGGGGGG
>ML295713.1:31079-42759 GCA_005239495.1 Nicotiana undulata | reverse complement strand
TGAAAAAAGAAGGAGGGGGGGGAGGGGAGGAGGTGGAAGGTTCTAGAGAGAACCTAGAGAGAATGTGAGAGAATGAGAGATAGGGTAAATGAGAAGGGGAAGGGGGGTAGTCGTTTAGGATTAATAAGGTAAGTGTTGATCTGGGCCGTTGATTTGAAATAATCAACGGCTCAGATTGAATGGGGGGATTGGGTCGGGTAATTTAGGAATTGGGTTTAGGTTATTGGGCTAATTTGATTGGGTTGGGGTCTGGGTAGATTAGGGTGAAATTGAAATTAAAAGTGGCTACTTGTTAAATACCCATTAAAATAGATAATTAATTAATTAAAATAGCCAATAATTATATAAAATGTAAGGCTAAATAGGTAAAATTAAGGTGATTAACTAGCATTAAAAATATAAAATGACTGATTATTGGATTAAAAATATCATAAATGTATAATTAGGCTATAATTGCAAAGTCATTGCAATTATGGCCAAATAATGCCAATTCGGCTAATTTGCGAAATAATTAAATCCTAATAGTATCGAAAATGATATATTAAGCTAAGAAATATTTTGAAATTATTTGCAATGCAATTTATAATTAATTATTGGATATAAAAGTAGTGGATAAAAATTAGAAATAAATTAATAAAATGTGGGAAAATTATAGAAAAATGCCAATTGTTATAAAAACTGATTTTGAAGGTATTTATGCAAGTTTAAAAATAATTTGAGGAAAAATTGGGTATCAACAATCACTTGTTCCTTCCTTTAGTGTTTCTCCAATTTAGAGTGAGTTTCTGACCAGCCCAATTTCTTCATCTTCTTCTTCCTGTCTCTCGGAAAGAATGTTAGTTTCATCAAAGACTACATGCACACTTTCTTCAATACACATAGTTCTTTTGTTATAAACTTTATAATCCTTACTATGTGAAGAATATCCCAAGAATACTCTATCATCACTTCTGGGATCAAACTTACCTTAGGGAGTCCTTGGCATTGTTGTGCACAAAGCACTTGAAACCAAAAGCCCTAAGGTGGGATATATTGGGATTTCTCCCTTTAAGTAACTCATAGGGAGTCTTCTCTACAAGTGATCTAGTCATGCGCCTATTTATGATATAGCATGACGTTTTTATAGCTTCTGCCAGAAGCTATGAGGTAGTTTACTAGAAAGAAGCATAGTCCTAACCATATCTTCAAGTGTCCTATTCTTTCTTTCAACCCCTCCATTTTGTTGTGGAGTTCTAGGGGCAGAAAAGTTATGATCTATGCCATGCTCATCACAAAATTTTGCAAATTTAGCATTTTCAAATTCTGTGCTATGATCAGACCTAATTGATGCAAGTTGATTTCCTAATTGTTTCTGAATTTTTCTAGCAAAAAAAGAAGTAAACATGTCAAATGCTTCAACCTTAGATGTTAGAAATAATGTCCAGGTAAATCTAGAATAATCATAAACAAGCACCATTACATATATCTTACCACCTCTGCTTAATATTCTCACAAGACCACATAGATCCATGTGGACCAGTTCCATCGTCATGGTGGTACTTACCATTTTCTTGCTTTTAAAAGAGGATCTTACTTGCTTCCCCCTTGCACAAGCCTCACAAACTTTGTCTTCCTTGAACTTAATGTTAGGGAGACCTATCACTAAGTCCTTGGAGACTAATTTGTTGAGTTGACTTAGACTTGCATGTCCAAGTCTTTTGTGCCAAAGGAGGGGATCAATGTCCAGCACACTCAAACATGTTAATTCATTTTCTGACAGTGTGGAAAGATCTATGATATAAATATTGTTCACTCTTTTTCCCTGCAAAACAATCTTGTCAGTGATAAGATTTATTACAAAGCATTTTGTAGAAGTGAACGCTGCTAGGTTACCTCTGTCACACAGTTGTGACACACTGATCAGGCTATATTTCAAGCCATCCATCAAATAAATGTTCTCAATGGAACGTGTGTCATCCTTACCTACCTTACCAACCCCATTGATTTCACCTTTCTTTCCATTTCCAAAGGAGACATGTCCTCATTTGAGGTTCTCAAGTGAAAGGAATTGTTCCTTGTTGCCAGTCATGTGTTTTGAACAACCGCTATCCATGTACCATATTTGACTACTCCCTTTCACTTGAACATACAAAAGAAAATCAGGGGTTAGTCTTGGGAACCCAAACTAGTTTGGGTCCCTTTAGATAGGCAAAAGGATGAATTAAATTCTTTCTATCCCAGTTAGGTAACCAATTTTTCTCTTGAACAAAACTTTTGTTCTTCAGACTGGCCTGCTCTATTGCATTACATTCACTTTTGTAGTGACCAGTCTTACCATAGTGGGTACAAATTTTGTTCTCAGGAAGTGTGAAGTACTTTCTTTTAGGATTCCATTTAGGCAGTTGACTCCCAAAGCCAAGTCCTCTTCTGTTGCTACTATGATTTTCCTGTAGCCAAGTTAAAGCATTAGAGGATTTATTCCAATTGCATGTTCTATCCAGTTCATGCTTAACCTTACCAAGTTTCTCCTTCAACACTCTTATCTGTTCATCTTTCTTATACAACTCATCCTTTAATTTACCTACATTTTCTTCTAAGATGAGTTGAGAGTTGTCAGATGTCTTCTTGTTGGTTCCTAGTTTCAGTTTTAGATTTTCAGATATTAACTCTAGGATATTTGTTCAAGTGGATGAACCTGGTTCTTCAGAGTAGTATTTTCATTACAGACTCACTTACTCTGAGTTCCAGGTTTTCACATTTTGCTTTAAACATTACACACTCCTTAGACAACTGTTCATTCTCCTTATTTATTACTTCGGAATCATCAATAAAGTCAAGTAATAATTCAGAGAGTTTCTCTTTGGATAAGCACTTAATCTTGTCTTTTAGATGGGATATACTTACCTCTGATTCCTCATAAGATTCCTCATTTGAGTCACCAATTTCCATGAGTGCTTGTTCATCTCCATCTTCATCATCTGATTCGTCATCTGAACTTTCTCCCCAAGCAGCAATCATAGCCTTTGTTGATATTTTGTTCTTCTTGGGATGAACCAGTTCCTTCTTATGGTTCCTTTGTTCAGACCTTTCCCTTTTCCATTCAACTTCCCACTGAGGGTAGTTCTTGATGTGATGATCAGTTTTCCCACATTTGAAGCATCCACCATTGGTGGTTTTTTGCCTTTGCCTTGTTGTAATTTCCACCTCTTGAGATACCCTTTTTCCCCATAAGATAATTTTTGAATTCCTTGGTGATCATAGCCATTTCATCTTCCTCCAGTTCTTCTCCCTCAGTGATTCTCAATTCCAGACTTCTTTCCTTTTTGGGAGCATCCATCTTCATTACCTGTCTTCTAAGTTCATAGGCAGTGAAATTTCCAATGAGATCATCCAATTTTGAGGGTTGCGATGTTTTTGGATTCCTGAATTACAGTGATTTTACTTTCCCAAGAGATTGGCAGGACCCTTGTCAAAATCTTCTCAACCTTGTCTTCTTCAAGGATAGTCCTCCCAAGAGATTTTAATTCATCTGTCAAAGTAGTGAATCTAGTGTACATCTCTTGGATGGTCTCTCCTTCCTTCATAGTGAAATTCTCATATTGATAATATAGTAGAGTACCTCTGGATCTTTTTACTTGAGAAGTTCCTTCATTAGCCACTTGCAAAGTGTCCGAAATTTCCTTGGCAGTAGTACAACTTTGAATTCTAATGTACTCATCTGGACCAAGTCCACACAGCAACCACTTCTTGGCCTTAGCATTTTCCTCCCATTTTCTTAAGTCTTCAGCAGTGCAATCAGCTCTTGTTTTTGGCACATCTACTTCTTCAGCAGTCTTATTCATGGTGGCCAAATGGCCATAAGCAATTATGTCTCATAGTTCATAGTCTTCTCCAATTAAATGATCCTTCATCCTGTTCTTCCACCAGGAGTAGTACTGGTCATTGAAGAGTGGTGTGCTAGTAGTTGATTGTCCTTCTCAGTTCCCAGGTGGTGCACTCATCTTGATCTTTTCCTAAGGTTTTAGCCTCTTCAAAGATAACCTGCTCTGATATCAATTGATGTTCTAAACGTCAATACCACACAAGCGGGGGGCTGATTTGTGTGGTGTCCAATTTTCGTGTGCACTAGTTATAGAAGGACCAGGTTCTTCTATGTGTTCCAACTTGTACAGTTTGCGGAATAATAAGTACCAAAATTAAAGAACACAGAGATTTTTACGTGAAAAACACCTGGCTCAAAAGGTGAAAAAACCTTGACCTACTTCCAGTAGGATTTTCCCAAACTCTTCACTAAATCAATGAGCCAAACAGCATTTACAAAATCTCTTTTGTAAACCTAAGGATTACCTCTAATCCCTTTGTGGCAAACTAGCCTCTAGCTATTTGCGACAAACTCCAAGTTATCTATAACTTGAACACACAGTACCTATTACAAATGTTTCTAGATAAAGCTGAAATGGTACACGTTGTAATCACCTACTACAAGTAAACTAGACTAAAAGACAACAGATGGAACTGGTTCTTCTAGTTGGTTCAAGTAGCTTCAGAGTCGCACACTTAATTCTCACACGAACTGCTTACAAAATTGCCTTGATAATTTTGCTCTTGATTCTTGCTTAGCTTCTACTTTTGTGCGTACCTGTACAGTAAGAACACTGAGCAATATATAGGATTAGTAAACAAGAGATTTACTAGAATTCTGATGCTACTCTTCCTTGGTGGAAGAGTTCTAGTTAATCTCAACTCCCTAAATCCTTCCTTATCTTGATTATGTTCTTACTGAATAAGGAGTCCTTCTTCTTAAAATTTTCCAATCTTTTTTATCAGGAGATATCTCTTTAAATCACAGATTTCGTTTATCTCCTGCTCGTGCACCTCACGTGCCTTTAACTCTGCATGTGTCTATGTCTCCAGTGATGGACCTGGTTCAACTTTGAGTTCCATTGTCTATCTTCAAAATCATTCAGCTTCTTGGGCCAACAGTGAGTGATTAGAAGAATCCAATCACTGATGGAGATAACAAAAATCGCACGATAGAGACCCAAGTTATTATAAAATGGCAAGGTCTAAAGCTAACACTTCACATTTCACTTTCAACTTTAAAGTGCAATACCTGCTTCTTCTATCACCAATATCTTGGAACCAAAATGTTTTTTCCCTTTACATATAACATTCATTTAGTCTCGTCTGACTATCATTATCTTGTCTATTTTTTCACTTTGTAAAAAATAAGATGAAGTAGCAAACATGATTTTTTCCCTTAGTTAAACTATCTGCTGAAGAACATCTGTTTGTTTGCAAAGAGTTGACTATTTGAAATTCATCTTTAATAGTGTATATGTTTGTTTCTCCCATGTCAACATCCCTCAATACATGAGATAGTTGAGGTACAGAAATATGTGGTTTGCTTCATCTCATACAAATCTTTTATTCTAACAGGAACTTATATACTGGTATGAACAGATTGTAAACTAACTCCAATAAACTGACAACAAGAACACATATACAACAGTAGTGCTAATGATTGTGTACAGAATATGTGTACATGAGTTAACAGAATATGTGTTATTCTTTTAAATGACTCCGAAACACATCTAACAAAAAGAAGAGCTTATTAATCACAAAGTATATACCTTGTAGTCCACACGCAAGGCGATGAAAATTGCACTCGGAGGAAAAAGTCGTATGCTCTACTCTTATACACGCCTCAACCACATTCAACCACAATGGGAGAGTTTCTTCCTCCGATGGCATGATTGGCTGGCCTTGCTCATCGGTCGACTGACTCCTAATGAGCTCTTCCGCTGCTTGTTTATATCGATTCTACATTAAAAGCAAAATTTAGTATATAAATAATCATTATAAAATAATTTTAAGTTAATCTTGATCTTACATAAGTCTCCTCAGCCTGTGGCTCAACCCAAGCTTCTTCCTCGACTTTGCTTTTTGTGTGGGTCTTCTTCCAAACCTCATCACGTTTCGCGAGTCTCTTAAGAGCAGCTTCCTGCAAATGAAACAAAAAGAGTTAATAAATTCAAGTAATCTTAGAAAAAAATCAAGAATTAGATCTTTAAATAATTACCAATCTCCTCTTAGTAGTAACACTGAACCACAAGTGTGCAACGAGCCACCCTTCTCAGAATTACGAGCGGCTTTTGCCTGTTCGCTCTTCTTTTTAAATTTATCAGTGGCCCAGTATTTAAGAAGCTCTTTCCACTGCTCTGGTAGAACCCAATCAGGCTTTTCACCTTTTGTCCGAGCATCAGAGAACATGTTTGATAATCGATGAGCAATCTTTTTTTTCAAAATTGTCTCTAATAACATGATCTTCGTCAGGGCTCCATGTGCACCTTTTCTGCAATCAAAATATATAGCGTTAGTAGATAACTAAAGTTAGATAGATATATAGTTTTCTATAAATAATGTATTCGCACCATAAACTCATTAAGCATCGCTTGCTGCCGACTATGTGGAATACTCCCCCAGTCGGGTAGACACCATTATAAACATGCCTAATGGCAATTGAAATTGCACTTGCAGGCGGTCTAGAAGGATAAAACCTGTAATACAATGATAGAAACATTTACAAATTGTTAATTCAATAATTAAAATATAAGATAGACATTAAAATAACATAAAAGATTAAGCTTACCCTTCCCCATCAGCAATGATATGTATTCTTTTAATCCTATCTGCATGTAGGTGGTGGAAGATCTACATGTCCATGTGGTGGAGGATTTGGACCATGAATAGAAGAAGGAGTCGAAGGAGTAGGCGATGCCTCAGAACTACTCGCTCTAATATTCAACGTAGAAATACGTGGAGATGGAGTAGCCTCTGAATATGGAGACTCTGGAGATGGCCTACTTGTTGTATGCCCGGACATACGATGTTGCTCTATGGCAGCGAGATAAGCTGATTGCATGCCCTACAACTATAAATAGAGGTCTTCATAAAGCTGGAAGACACCAGAAGTGACAACAAGAAGCAATAGAGAGCTCGTGGATCAAACACCGCAAAAATCTCTACAAGCTACAAGTTCAAGCACTCAAGCTACAAGTTCAAGATCAAGAACGAAGCCAAATCATATACCAAGGTGTTCAAGATCAAATTACGTGTTCGTGATCAAATCCAAATTCAATCTCAAGAAGGAGATTCAAGACCAAGCTTTACAAGCTCTTGAATCATATCAAAATCCAGCTCATTAAAATACTTTATATTCTTCAAGAATCAGAGAAATACCATAGAGATTGTAACACTCATTATTTATTGATATCAAATACTACATTTATTACGTAATTTTTCAGTCTTGATTATTTCTTTTTCTCGATGCGAAAATTTGTTGTTATAGTGGTGTTTTAAGGTGGTGATTGAAATAACAGCGTATGGTGTGGATTGTTACATGAAATTGGTTCTAGGAGGGAGAAGAAATAAGAAGGGTGGTTGTAAAAGTTATTGTATCATGGGTTGTGGTTTGGTGGTGGTGGTAGCAGAGGCACGAGCTATGAACAAATTAAAGAAAAGAACTTTTCATTTAGAAATTTGATAACTTTTTCAAAATATTTAGGTGAAACCTCAAAACACAAATAATGGCTAAGTATGTGATGTATCATCCTGTTGAACGTGTTTCTTAGGGAGTACTTTCTCTTGTTCAAAATAAATGCTTTTTTTTATCTTTTTCTTGTGATTTAAAATAAGTGATTTTTTTATATTTCAAGAATGAATTAATTATTTTTTTCCTATATTGTCTTTGGAGTAAATAGTGTTGGAATATGGATTATGAGTATTTATGAAAAATAACAAAAGTTAATATGATCAATTGTATTGCTAATTAATGCAAAAAGGTAAACTTTTTAATATCTGTGAAAACGGGCAAAAAATCACCGGAGATGGTATAATTTTATCAAGTAGAGATGTCGGGAGTCATAAATCAGACTTTAAAATCTGATGGGCGATTGGTTCTGAAATCACTTTCGGTCCTAGACTTTTTATTAATTAGTTCTGGTAAAGCCTCAAGCCGCTTATATTTTGAAACGAGATCCTCTGTAAAGCAACAAAGTTTAGATGACATCTAGACCATTTTGCCTTAAACTAAACCGTAGATGAATGATCCTATTCATTTCTTCTAGAAGAATATAGTTATTTAACATGAATAAACATATAAAAGTAATCTAGCAAGGAATAATACAGAATCGCTCCAGGTCGTCAATTTACTATTGCAGTTAAGTCATCCTACTCGGAGATAAATTCAAGGTGCAAGATGTATTTTGTTGAGAATGGTAAAGAAAATCATCCCGTCCTTGCCTTTAATCTTTTCTTTCTTTTACTCTATTAATGATTAATCGTCTTTTATGTGTTTAATCTGTGAGTTCCTCGAACAAAAGGAACCCAACCCCATTTGTCTTCACTTTCACCTCTGATCAGTTGACCTTCAAATGTAAAGGTAAAATTACAGACCCTAGTCTCTCTTTAATTTAAGCTTCTGTTGTTTTAGCATCATAGCCAGTAGCCACTAACATTTAATCCATCGTGCATTTGAAAAAGAATTATCAAGGCTTTAGAAGAGGATTGCAAAATCATCTCTAGATCAAGAAAACCAAATTTATTATCTGAAAACAAAGCACAACCACCACAATTCAGAAAGAAACCCATGGCAAAAACATGGGTTACAAATCGAAACAACTAGAAAGTAATATTCAACAAAACAAGTTAAAAACCATGAATCTTGATCTGATCCTTTTTGACAATACCAGCAGTCACAAGAAAGTGAGAAACATTCTTTCTCTGATCTCCTTGAAGTTGTATCACTTTTCCAAGTTCCTTATCCTGCACAACATTACCGTTGCAACAGAACTCTTTTTTCAGATCTTTGAGGATTTTTTCGTAACTGAATTGTTTCCTCAGTCCTTGAACTGTTGTCAAGCTTTTCTTTCCATTCCTTTGTTGTATACGAATATGAACATACTCTTTGGCTCCAGGGGCACCTGAGTCCTTAGCCTCAGCAAATGGATCAAAAGCAGATGGGATCTGGACGTCGATATCAACCATGTACCTAGCTGGAACACAACTTCTCACCCTCCGAGACTAAATTGGTCACACAAGAGCTGCAAAAACAACACCAATTCAATACCCAAACGATCAAAATACCAATAATCCAACTATAACGACATCAGTAACCAAAAAGGAAAAACTGAATGAACACAGAAATAAGGAAGAAAAGATTAAAAGTGTAAAAACAGAGGGAAAGAACCAACCTTAAAAGGCTGATCAAATTGATGAAACACTGGCTGATGGAGAGGAGGAGAATGCTTGCGTTATTTATAGACAGGAACTAGAAAATGTGGCGGTGCATGCGGGATCACAATATTCCCAGCCACATAATGTTAATTAAGGTTTAAGTATTAATTATGGTTAATCCTGATTAGAGTGGCTAGAGATTACATTTGACGGATGTTTTTTATTGTAGCTACGAATTTGGTCATATTTAGGAAGGGTAATTTGGAGATTAGAGTTGTGAAAAAACGCGTAATTTCAACGCAGGGAGACATACATATGCTTTGCTTTACGGATACGGCTGATGAATTGCGGGGGCCACATAAGTTGGGTCAACATTTGTGGGACCCGATTCTTATTCCCATCTACAAAGAAGAAGAAGAATCTAGACAGATTCCAGATAACTCAGAACAACTTGGGCTCCACCTTGCGTGTTTAGCCAGCTTCACTCCTATCTGATTGCTGATTGGGCTGTAAATTTTTGGGGCCCACCAATTTCTGCTCTTCTTTTATATTGAGAAATTTGTCTATATAACAACGCAAATTATTAGCCATAAATTATTTTAGCAAAGGCAACCTAAAAAGTTAAAAAACTTTCTTGCTTAAGTGCTTAACCCCACCAAGTCTGCACAAATTGGCAGAATTATACTTTCATGGTCAAAGTTCAGAAATTCGAACTTTAATAGTAATTGATTCGTGTTAAACTTGATTGGATTTGGTCGGAAATTAATGTTTTGGCCAAGTCTACACATAAAAATATGAAGTATCAAGTATCAAGTATCAACTCTAATTATGCGTCGATTAGTAGATCGACACACTTTACTATTAAACCTAAAAACTTTTTATCAATAGAGATCGACCCTTTTCTTAGTTATATAAGATAGTTTGGCTGGTTGAGTGCATTAGTGAGTGGTTACATAGACGTTTTATATTTGGACTATCCATGTACAATTAATGATAGTATAAGCGGATATTAGATTAATACCAAATATATATATAACAGTTTGTTACTATGATGAAATAAATGAATTTATGGTACGTACCCTCTTACTACATAAGTTGTACGTATCTTTTTATATATCCTAAATTAAATCTTCTTAAATGATGATAATTTAATATAGGATGAAATTTGGTATTGCAATTTCATCGAGTTTCCGGCGTTAGTAAAGCTATAACTGAATAATTGGTGTTCAGTGTTTGGTTTATAAAACTAACGAAAAGCATGTGCCACAGAATATCACCGATGAATATGTTGTCAAATCCACAACTTTAAACTATTCTAAAAGGCCTGTCCACTGAAAAATGAGAAATATATTCTGCAACTTATATTTATCTTGGGTACCAATTTGATCAAGGCACACAATTAGAAATCATTTTACTTCATATGTGAGAATCTAAGTAGGTAAATTGTACTCTATATTAGTAGCTGATAAGTCAATATCATAGAGTTATTAATTAGAAGTTGTGTAGATATGTAAATTCGTCTACTAATAAAAAGGTTGTAAGGATTAAACAAATTAAACGAACCTGTATGCCACGTAAAGAGGGAATTTAATGACTACAACAACATACCCATTATATTCTTACAAGTAAAATCTGGAAAGAATAATGAGTACACAGATCTTATGTCAAGATATATAAAAAGAGTTAACCTGTAACCTCATATAAAATAAAATAAATCAAATCTCACTGGAAGTACTTCTTTCACCTTTACACTATTCCCTTCATTTCAGTTTGTAAGAACCTATTTTCTTTTTAATATCCAAAAAGAATAACCTCCTTTTAAGTTTGAATATTTAACTTAAGATTTCAATTCAATCCTCAATGAGAATTTTTTATAGCTACTAAAACACTTTGGCATGTTTAAGATCATAACTATCAAAAGAATTATGGCGATACACATGCTTTGTTTTGTTTAAGACCACAAGTTTTAAAAGTTTTCATTTTTCTTAAACTCTACGCCTAAATATTCAAAAAGGTTATATAAATTGGAACAAAGAGAGTATAATAGCACCGCTAAGCAATTCGTTAAAATGAGGACCGTCGCCTTGATATTCAGTTACTCATGAAGTGCGGTAAAAGTTACTAATAAGGCAACATAATCTTTTTCTATATTTGTTTCACATTAATTTTTTTAGTTCTTCAGTAATTTTTTTTTATTACAATCCTTATTCTTCTATGTATCTTTGATTACGATTTTAGGATACTTATTTCCTTTTTACCTGAGCAATCTTGCTCCTCCATCTTGCATTTAAAGAATCTCAATATAATAGATAAAAGCACTTCTCTGCAAACTCATTCTTGAACCTCTTTATGGTATCAGAACCTTTACACTCTACCTAGTCCCCCCCCCCCCCCCTTTTTTTTTTTTTGCGGGTTGTTTTTCTCTCTCTTTCCTCTATCGCGTGTCCCTCATCTTTTTTTAAAA
>ML295713.1:0-31017 GCA_005239495.1 Nicotiana undulata | reverse complement strand
CCCCCCCCTTTTTTTCGTTTGCCGGTGTTGTTCAACTTCCCTTTGCTACCATGACTGTCAACTCTAAGTTTAGTAACCACCCCAATTGTGCCAACTTCATGTACTGATTCCAGGTCATCTAATCTTCCTTCTCATGGGGTTATTAACCCAATCGCTCAGGCTAGCTTATTTGTCAAAATCAACCCAACCACTCAACTTCCAATCAAGTTGACTGGTAGCACCAATTTTCTAACTTGGAAAGCATAACATGAGATGCTCTTTCTTGGATATGATCTTGCTCCATACATTGATGGAACAATTTCTACGCCCGACAATCATAGATCCAAATTTCAAAAATTAGCTCCAACAAGATAACCTTATTCGACATCCCATCATGGCGTCGTTTGATACCATTACGCCGCTTGTTGCCGCAAAGCCCAATACCTATGTTGCTTGGACAAAACTCACTCAATAGTACGCAAACAAGATTCTATGGTATCCAAGGCTCTCTCAATCACCTTGTTAAAGGTACCAAGCCCGTAGCTCAGTATCTCAATGAGATATGTGCCCTTGCTGGATCCCCTATTGATAGTGTTGTCCTTGTGATCAAGGTTCTTAGTGGCCTTGGTTCTAAACACAATAAGACGAGTGTTGCTATTCGTGCCAGAGACACACCCATCACTCTTGAAGAGCTTTTCGACAAGCTAAGAAGTCCTGAAGTTTTTCTTCTTCATCGAGAGGAATCTGCTGCCATCATAGCCCAATATACCCAAAGATCCAACCAACAAAATTGTCATCCACAACGACAGAACAACTATAATGGCAATAACAACCAAAGTAACTACCAACACTGTAATACCAAGATATTAAGAAAGGCATATAAGTGTTTAACTAAAAAAGGATAATAGGAGAATAGGCTAAAGTCCATTGAAAAGAGAAACGAAAAGGGGAAAAGGCAGCAAATATGCTGCTAAACAACAGAAGCAAAAAAAATGCTAAGAAAGAAAAAAAAAAGAGAAGAATTAGAACGAAGAGAAGCGGAATCGGGTGAGCGGCGACCATATTTGGAGAAGAAAAGTGGGGGGGGAAGAAAAGGGGGGGGGGGGGGAGAAAACTAGAATTCAGGTATTTATCCCTATACATGACATGAACCTTGCGCATAATTTAGTTTGTAATTATCTCACCAATTATTGGTAGACAAGGGAATAATATAGCAATGACTTCTGGGAATTCAATATAGAAGAAACAAATATGCTGCTGAAAAGAAGTTACTACTTTTCTACGGGATTTGTTCTTTTAAATTTAGAGAATAATGATTATCTAATAATTGGGGCAGAATGTGTGGAGTAATAATTGTCTAATGAAGGTAATTATTATGCATATTAAGGAGTTGAGTTAAATATAGGTTATGTGCACAATGTTAAGAAAAGAGTGCACGGTATATTTCGGTTTATGCTATACATTATTTTAAAGTTTGTTGCCTTCAATTTTAATTCTGATGATTAGCTAATTATTATATGATGATTGAGAATTTTCGTCCTAAAGAATCATTAGAATTTTATAATTAGATTAATAAATTGTATGAATAGGTTGGAGTTGATAGATTAGTAATTACTCATATGTGGGTAACTATAATTCGGTGAATTAAAAGTTAAATATAAAATTCGAAGGATTGGGTATTCTAAATCATTGATGGATTTAGCTTAAATGAGGCAATTAACACGAGATCGGTGTTGATGTTGTTATAGATTGATTGAAGAAAGTCATACAGATCGTTTGAGGTGACGAGTTTGGTATTTCGCACGAATACTGTGAGTAATAATCCTACCACAATTTGTGTTTTCATAACCTGCATGGTTTATATATGATTTTGAAAAATAAATGTGTTACCGATACTTTGAAATTGCATGTGGGATAAGTCCTTTACTTGATATGGTACCGAACAATTCACTTGAGATGTTTACCGGTTAACCTAAATATTTTCATCATTACTAGATATGTTTTACCGTTACTTGAATTTACGGTTATTGAAACGGAATTTCATGATCTGATAATAACTGAAATTCCCTATATTATTTTAAAATATTTCCTATGAGTATATACGGATTACAGAGACAAGTATAAATTAAAGTAGACTTTGAAGGATCCCGTAGATAATGGCGGGTTCGTTAGACCCGGTGCACCTTGTAATTACCGATTACCGTTACAGCCCTCGCTAGTGGGAAGGCAGAACTAGCATACTGTTATCGATTTCCCTCGAGTAGGGACTACCTCTATATTTGACTTCTTGCGAAGAAGTCCACAGTTATACCGATTACATGATCCGTTTACTGAAACCTCCCAAATGTGAATATTGATATTATATAGTGGTTACCGAGCTTATTTCTGAATTGTTAATTTTATTATGCTACAAAAAAAGCTTGATGAGACTGAAAATTATTTATTGTTTCTGAAAGGGCATTTTTATGTTATTTTCTGTTTGTGATACTAGCATGTTTTCTTACTTGTCCCCAATAAAAACAGTTGTGGTTAAGTTTTATTACTCACTGAGCTAGCGACTCATTCTCCGCTAATTATTTTTACAGAGACATCAATTGACGCGGGAAAGGATTTCGTTAATTAGAGCGCACATGTTGATAGTTCTTGGTGAGCCTCGCACTTGTTCGCTTGGGCGGAGATTTTATTTATTGTTATGGTCGTTCTTTGAAATCTTAGAGTCGCTCCATAGTAATCATTTTGGTGTCATGAGTATTATTTTGTTATTATAGTCTTATGTTGAGTATCATTCTTTATTATCAAAGTTGGAGATAATTTAGTATTTGTAGTTGTTAGTGGGTCGATTAGCAATGGTGGAGACTTATTTTGGTTAATTGATAAGTTGTCGATTGGTTGGTTTGATATTAGGATGGTTTGTTATTGATTTTGAGACAGGGAAAACTCTGTCTGATTTTCTGTAGAATATCGATGAGGCTTACTTGGGGGCACTTTCTCCTGAGCGCCGGTCACGATCCTAAATTGGGTCGTGACAAAGTTGGTATCAGAGCTTAGGCTTTAAGTCCCGAGTCATGGAGCAATGTTTAGTAGAGTCTTATTTATGGGTATGTAGGTGCCCATACTTATGATCTTGAGGCTACTGAACATCTAGGAATATTTTCCCTTCTTTCATTCTTTGATCGTGCGTTGAGATAACTTGAGATTAACTTTGGAGCATTTCTTTCGCAGATCGTTAGGACACGCACACCCTCATCTGCTGGACGTGGTGCTGGACGTGATACTATCCGGCGTGGAGGTCAAGTTGGGGTTCATCAAACTAGAAAACAGACTGCTCCTCAACATTAAATTAGGAACATCAACCCCAAGCTTCTATAAACTTGTTTAGCCTGTTGTGTCTATGCTAATACCTTATGGTTGCCTTGAGTTTGTCTCTCTGCTTTGTTATGGATTATTATGATAACCAACTCATGCCTAGAATTTTGTTCTAGTCCTTGTTGAGTCGTTCATGCCCAATCTACTATGTTTCTGGGGTTGTACTGTCAGTTATGACATGTTTCCATGCTATTTGTAGCTCTATGTGTGCTCTTTGACTCATTCAATCTTGTGTTCTTCAATATTACTTGAAACCTTAGGGTTCTCATACCTGGTCTTTTCTCCTATATGTGGCTAACTAGTACAAGGTTTGATGCATGCATGTCCTGTTGATCTTAAATTGGCATGTTACTTGTTTACGATAAGTTCTTCTGGTATTGACTGATACTCAGCATGTTAAAGTTGTCTCATGTTCAACTAAGTATTTGCTCGATCATGAACTTGTTCTGGTATGCTACTTTCACTGGCTTTCATGTTAAACATTCTATGTTAAGATTGTACCTCACTTGTTCTTGTCTATGGCTCAAATCCCCTGCCTAAAGCTCTTTAGGATAGTTCTGGACAATGTTTTATTTTGGAACTTTATTTGAAGTAGTTTACCATCTTGTCACTCTTAAATTTTGTTTTCTGGAATTACAAGCATAAACTTTCCCTTGTGTATTTTTTATGCCTTTCAATTCAGCATGATCCTATTTATATGCCTTGGCTAGAGCTACAACTAGTTTCAGTTGTAAGAACTAAGTGTTTAAGTTGTTTAATTTATTCTATGAGTAGTTTTTTACCTGTATGACTGAATTTGGCATCTATTAGATTAGTTACTCCAATCGTTTGGTCTTGGTCAGTTGGGCTTGCTTTTGGTATTGGATGTTTGAAGCACACTATACGCACCTGGAATTTTGGCATGATGTCCGCGTGAAGTTCTAAGTCTACTTGAAGGACCAGATGTATTACTGGGTTATGCAATATTTATAATTGGGCATGTAATTATTCAATGTGGTCTATAATAACTTGTAAAACTGAATAATAGGGAAATTAGTGATAAAAGGGATCTGGTACTTTAATTCTCACATGAATGGGTAGAAAACATGCCTATAGGGTCTACATGCTTTGTTTGCTACCTCGTCTGACATGCTCTATTTCTATACACAGATGGAAAGCGTGCCTATAAGAACCTAAACACTCTACTGGCTCAATATGTCTTACTCCTATACACCATAAGAAATATGCCTATAAGAATCTAAGTGCTTCATATGTTCACATGATTCACTTCTATACATTATTAGATAGCATGCCTGTTGTAATGATCCGACCGGTCGTTTTGCTTTCTAGAACCATGTTACCCTAAAAAAGAATCTCGTATGTGATTTTAATGTTTTATGACTTGCGGGGATGGTTAGTTGGGGATTTGGAAGGGTTCGGGTTGAAATCGGAACACTTGGTTCCTTAAGGTTGGCTTAAAAGGCCAAGTTTGTCTTCGGTCAACATTTTGAGTAAACGACCTCGGAATCGGGATTTGACAGTCCCAATAGGTTCGTAAGATGATTTCGGGGCGTGTGTTCGGATCGGGTTTTGGATGGCCCGGGAGCATTTTGGCGCCTAATAGTGAAAGTTGGCTCTTGAAGGTTTTAAAAGTTCTTTAAATCTGATTTGGAGAAGATTTTGGTGATATCGAGGCCCAAACAGTATTTCGAGACCAAGAATAGTTCTGTAATTTCATTTAAGACTTGCACGAAAAAATTGGTGTCATTCCGAGTAGGTTAAGTACGTTTCGGCGCATTGGAAGTAAATTGAAGAATTTGAAGTTCTTAAGTTTGATTCAATTGGTTTTGGGGTGCGATTCTTAGTTTTAATGTTGTTTCCGGTGTTCCGAGAGTTCAAGCAAGTCCGTTTTATGATTTCAAACACATTGGTATGTTTGAACGGGGTCTCGGAGGCCCCGAGTGCCATTCGAACGATGCACGAGTTGAGTTTGAAACTCAACAGGTTGTTGGTGCACCAGTTCTGGTGTGCCTGCACCTACGAGCCTTGGGTAGTAGGTGAGAACCAAGCCTGGCAGATGCGGCCCAAGGAGGGCAGCCCAGGTTCCGAAAATGCGGCCCCTTTTTCCGCAAAAGCGGGATCCCGCCCGTAGAAGCGACCCCATCCGACCCAACCAATTCCGCATAAGAGGACCCTTGTCTGCAGAAGTGGGACCGTAAGTGTGGCCTAGGCACCGTAGGTGAATAATCGCTAGAGGCACTGAGGTTCATTTAATACGGGACTTAAGCCAATTTTACTCATTTTCTTTTGGCAATTCTTAGAGCTTCTTGAGAGGGATTTTCACCTAACTTTTGGAGGTAAGTAATTTCTACCTAATGTGAGTTTAATACATAGACTATGGGTAGATTTCAACAAGAAATTTGGTAGAAATCATGGGTTTAGATGAAAAACCTATGGTTTAATTTATAACAAAATTGACCATGAAACTTAGTGAAAATCATATACTTATGTTCCTTAGGTTGTGGTAACAACTTCCTTCAAAAAATTTCGAAAACCGGGTACGTGGGCCCCGGGGTGAATTTTAAGAATCTTGCAATTTGGGTTGGGTAATCATTTCAATAGTGGAGATATAAACTTTTGAGCGCAGATTAATTAAGAAGTAGGTTTTGAGACGAGGTAAGTCTCTTTTCTAACCTTGTAAGAGGGAACTCTCCCCATAAGCTAATTAAATAATGTATGTGACTATTTGTGGGGGCTACGTACGTACGAAGTGACAAGATGTGTAGCTACTATTTTTGTTAAGTTCGGGTAGTGTAGGACCCCTATCATGCTATACTTGAAATAATTATGCCATTAACTTGTTAATTTAATTGCCTGAATGATGACTCTATGTCACGACCCGTTTCCAGGTTGTGATGGCGCCTGTCGTGGAACCAGGCTAGCCAACCGTTACAACAATACTCAATTCATTTACTAGAGAAATTTACTCATCATTGGCTCAATTCATAGAAATACTGACATTTTTAATCATTTAAAACAGTCTAACAAAAGAAATCAAGCTCCAACAATCACCCTAGGATCTGGAGTCACGCAATCATGAGCTACTAACATCAATACAACTAAGAATAATAATACTGAAGTTTTTAAGTCTCAAATTTCTAATGCAAAAGAAGGAATAGGGAAAAGAGGGACGGGACAGCGATTTCCAGCTGCTACCTCGTCGACTCTGAGAGAATGGCTGTTATCACCGCTCCGCGTCAAATCTCGGTGCACCTGGATCTGCACACACAGTGTGCAGGTAAGTAACGAAAACAACCTACGGTCTGAGGAGGTAGTGACGAACTCAACCTCCGTAAATCACAGTCCAAATAATGAATATTTCAGGGATAACCGAGTATATCAGTGACAATGTCCGTAAATAATAATTAAATGCCATGTATGTATTATGCAACTCTCACAGGTAGTCCTCTCGGTACACATAATTGGCCATTGGCCCAGGGAAATCCATCCCGTAACATGTACGACGTGGTGACTCAGTCACTAAGTACCGAGGGAGCAGGCCAATTCAGCCTTTCGGAGAAATCCATCTCCGGGATATCATACTCATCCATAATCTGTACCAGGGAAATCCATCCCTCCATATCTCATAAATAGTATCTGTGCCAGGGAAATCCATCCCTCTATATGTCATATCTCAGACAAATACATGTCTAGGGAAATCCATCCCTCAATATCTCATATCTCGGGCAAATCCATGTCCAGGGAAATCCATTCCTCAATAACTGTGCGCTCACTGGGGGTGTAAAGACTCCGGAGGGGCCGCCAAGGATATGGCCCAAGCGCTATATATATATCAATCCCACGAAGGGTATATCATCTCAACATTTGGCTCTAGGCCCATACTCAGTCAGAATTACCAGTCTCCTCACAATACTCTCATTATGTAACAGCCCAAACAATGGCAATGCATGATAAATAAATGAATTCTGAGACTGAAATACGAATACATGTATAATAACAAGACTGAGTATGCACAAGTAAAGTTCACAAAAGAAACGATAGTGACAAACCCCTTCCGGTCTCCACATATAGACATGAAGTCTTATCATTTATACTTGTTATGTTTCTTTTAGTTTCTACGCATTAATAGCGTTCACAGTACCGATATAGATGGAATAAGTGTTAAAACGTGCCTAGGGATAAGCCGGGCCACAAAAATTCAACCAACACCCATATGCCCGTCACTTGGCGAGTGTATCATAGTAACTATTATCAATTAGCATGCACATTGGGGTTTTGAACCCCTCAGTTCCAAGGTTGAAGCCGTTACTTACCTTGAAACCAGCTCAACTCTACTCCGCCTGGCCCTTTCCTCGAGAATCGGCCTCCAAATGCTCCAAATCTATCAATAATCAATTACATAGCGTCACAATGTGCTAAGGAACAATCCCCAAATCAAAATTTAGCAAAAATACCAAAATCCCGAATTCGGTCAAAACCCGGCCCTCGGGCCCACATCTCGAAAGTCAGAAATTTTCACAACACTAGGTTCCTTGTCCTTTCCCGAGTCTAACCATACTAAGAACACAAAAATCGGACCTCAAATGGTCCTCCAATTCCCCCATTCTTCCTCTCTTAAACCCAAGCCCTAACCACCATTTTTCTACAATTTTTACCCCNCTGCGACTCCGCAGGCGCGACATTTTGACCGCACCTGCGGAACTCACTTAAAATCCCAGACTTCGCACCTGCGGCCTCTTTATCGCAACAGCGGTACCGCAGGGGTGACATATTGACCGCACCTGCGGTCCTTCACTTAACACTCGGAGCCCGCGCCTGCGAACCCATTTCCCGCACCTGCGACCTCGCAGGTGCCATTCTCCTTCCGCCCTTGCGACGAATTTCTGCCCCTGCGCCTTCACTCTCGCGCCTGCGATGTCCGCACCTGCGGCCCAAGCATCGCAGGTGCGATCACACCAGCAGTAGCAGCTTCAGCTGCATTTCAAGTCCCAATTTCTCCGTTTAACGTCCGAAATCAAACCCGAGCCCCTCGGGACCCCAACCAAACTTACCAACATATCAAACATGGTTATTCAAACTTAGTCGAGCCATTAAAACACCAAAAACAACATCAAAACCATAAATTCTCATCCAATTCAAGCCTATGATTCCCAAAAACTTCTGAAACACGCATTTGATCAAAACCCAACCAAACCATCTTCGAATGACCTAAAATTTTGCGGGAAAGTCCAAAATGGCCTAAAGTAGCTACAACAACTCTCGGAATCCCATTCCGACCTTCGGATTAAAATCTCGCCTATCAACCGGAATTCGCCAAAATACTAACTTCGCCAATTCAAGCCTAATTCTACACCGGGCATCCTAAAAATATTCTGAACACACTCCTAAGTTCCAAATCACCTAATGAAGCTATCCAAACCATAAAATCCGCATTCCGAGGTCGTTTACCATAAGTCAACTCCGGGTTGACTTTTCCAACTCTAAAGCTCTAGTTAGAGACTAAGTGTCTCAATCCACTCTATTTTCGCTCCGAACCCGAACCAACCAACCCCAACACTTCATGAAAAGTCTAACTGAGCTACTACAAGAAAGAAATAAAGGAATAGATGCGTATACTGCGTAACGATGGACCGGGTCGTTACAGTCTATAAATTGTAAAAGAACTCCAAAAGGATAAGTTTTCACTCAGTTGAGGTTATGAATAAAACACTTGACTGTTATAAAAATTTGTGTTATTTAAGTGTTTTCTATTGTGGAGCGGGCTGAACGCCTCGGCAGATTAAATAGATGCATCTATGGTTCGTGTCGTTCGACCCTCGGTAGTGCACATTTAAATGTTATCGTGTTGGTTCGGGCCGTACGACCTCAACATTATTTGCGCATGTTGATTCTTGGAATAAAAATTGTGAAAAGATATTTATCATCTCTTGTTGTTGAGTTTAGTACATCCTTTGTAATCCATTCTTAATTATGATTTTGGTATATTATCATTAGCCTTAGTAAGTGTCAAGTAGACCCCTCGTCACTACTTCTTAGAGTTTAGACTGGATACTTACTGGGTACATATTTTTGTATGTACTCACTCTACATTTCTGCACTTAACTGTGCAGGATCTGAGGTAGGTGCATATGGATACACATCTAGTGCGCATCCCTGACTTGATTTGAGATTCCACAGTGAGTTTCCCCTTCTGAGCCATCCAACAGCATCCCGTAGTCTTTCTTTTATTTTGGTTTCTGTCTAATCCCTTCCAGACGGTAGGATAGACATTATTTATTATAATCTACTAAGTTGCCCATACACTTGTGACACTAGATCTTGGCATGTATTAGTAGAATTATTGATTTTGGGTTTTATCTATTTGATTATGACTATTTCAACTAGTTTTCACCTATTAATTTAAGTCGGTCTCGTATTAAATCTTCTAAGTTGAGGAAAAATCACTCTACGGAAAATTTATAAAAATGGAAATGTTATTAAGTTATTCGTTGTCGGCTTGTCTAGCAACGGTGTCGGACACCATCACGACCTAATATGAAATTGGATCGTGACAACATGGTATCTGATCTCTAGGTTCACATAGGTCTCACAAGTTATGGTCAGGTCTAATAGAGTCTTGTGGATCCGTGCGAAGACGTCTGTACTTATCTTTGAGAGGCCATAGGATGTTAAGAAACTACTCTTTATTAATTTCATATCACACAGTTGATGCCGGGGGAGGTCACCGGCCCGAGGTAGGGAGAACGTCTCAGAGTTGCCCCAAATGCACCGCCAACGGATCTAGGGGAGGATCCCATAGTTAAGGAGAAGGGAGAGGTGCCCGCATCATAGCCAGCCCCGATCGACTTCATGATAGCACCGGGATATGGGTCGTATGCTACGATTCATGGACTCCATGACTCAGGCCGGTTTACTTCCAGCAGATCCGGCCACATCTCAGACGGGAGGGGGAGCACAGACCCCTACCAATCAGACTCCTGGGCATGCAATCGTTGTATATCATACCCCGGGAACTCTTCCTGTGGTCGGAGCCCAATCAGTAGCAGTAGTTGTGCCTGATTCTAGACTAGTTTCGGCCAGCGAGCCGCAGAAGCTTTTGGACAAATAGAGTAGGCTTCACCCTTCGTTTGGGGGGGGGGGGTGAGCAACATAAGGATCCTCAGGACTTCATTGACAAGTGCAGGGACAGACTGCACAACATGCGCATATTGGAGTCTCACGGGGTGGATTTCACTACCTTTCAGTTGGAGGGCAGCGCACATAGGTGGTGTAGTCCTATCTTCTTGGTAGACCAGCAGATTCCCCTCACATGACTTGGGACTAGTTCACCCACCTATTCTTGACAAGTATCTTCCACCCTCTTAGAGGGAAGAGCTACAGTTTAAGTTTGAGCAGCTTCAGCAGGCTCGGATGTTCGTGACCGATTATGAGGCGAGATTCTCCGAGTTGTCTCGCCATGCACTTATTATACCCCCTACTGAGGCGGAGCGAAGTGCGGAGGTTTGTTACAGGACTGCACTCAGGTATTCAGGGTAGCATGGCTCGAGAGGTGGAGATAGGGACTCCCTATCAGATGGTAGTAGAGATTGATCGCATGATTGAGGGTTACCATCAGAGGGGTAGAGAGCAGATGCAGCAGAACAATAGGTTTTTCTGGAGAGTTCAGAGGTGCCCCAACTGGGGCCAGAGGTCATCTTGGGAGGGGCCAGCCCAGCAGGCCCCCATATTCAGTACCACCGCCTCCTCGAGGTGCTCTAGTGAGGCCTTATTTCATGCGATGCCGGAGAGTTCTTACCGGCCGCTAGCTATTTAGGGTTCCCCCAACGGATATTCCGATCATCGGGGTTCTTCCAGTTCTTACTTCAGTGCCATGCCAGAGAGTTCATATCGTCCACCAACTAATTAGGGTCCTTCCGGTGGGTTTTCAAGTCATCAGGGACAGACGTCATGGCAGTAGGTCACTGCACCAAAAGATTGTTTTGAGTGCGGGGATCTTAGTCATGTGCGAGGAAATTTCCCTAAGCTTCGGGGCAAGGCAGTGCAGCAGAGTCAGCAGCCAATGATTTCAGCTTCACCAGTCGCGCCAGCTATTCGGCTGCCTAGAGGCGGAGGGAAAGCGGGTAGAGGTCGTCCGAGAGGTGGAGGACAAGTAGGAGGAGGCCAACCATGTAGCGCTCCAGCTAGATTTTATGCTTTTCCGGCCAGAACAGATGCCGTGATCACGAGTAATATCTCTATCAGCAGTAGGGATGCCTCAGTATTATTCGATCCAAGATCTACCTATTCATATGTATCATCCATGTTTTCTCATTTTCTAGATATTCCTCGTGAGTCCTTGGGTACTCCTATTTATGTGTCCTCTCCTGTGGACAATTCAGTTGTTATGGATCGGATATATCGATCATGTGTGGTTACATTCTGTGAATATGAGACTAGGGCGGATGTTCTGTTTCTTGATATAACCGACTTTGAGGTCATCCTAGGCATAGACTGGTTATCCCCATATCACGCCATCCTTGATTGCCATGCCAAGACTGTTACCTTAGCTATGCCAAAGTTGCTAAGGTTGGAGTGGAAGGTTTCATCTGTTAGTACATCCAGTCGGGTTATATCTTTTATTAAGTCTCGACACATAGTTGAGAAGGGTTGCTTGGCTTATCTAGCCTATGTTCGGGATACTACCGTAGAGTCTCCAACGAAATATTCAGTGCTAGTAGTTTGAGAGTTCGCTGATGTGTTTCCTTCTGACCTTCCAGGTATGCCGCCAAATTATGATATTGATTTCTGTATTGACTTGGATCCAGGAACTCAGCCTATATCTATCCCATCGCACCGTATGACTCCAAAAGAATTGAAGGAGTTGAAGGAACAACTTGAGGAGTTAATAGCAAAGGGGTTCATCATGCCGAGTGTATCACCTTGAGATGCACCAGTATTATTTGTGAAAAAGAAGGATGGAACTATATGGATGTGCATTGATTACCGTCGGTTGAACAAAGTCACCATTAAGAACAAGTACATATTGCCACTTATTGATGATTTGTTTGACCAGTTGCAGGGTGCTAGGGTGTTTTCTAAGATTGACTTGAGATCGGGGTACCATCAATTGAAAAACCGGGACTCAGATATTCCGAATACTGCCTTTCGTACTAGATTTGGCCATTATGAGTTCCTAGTGATGTCTGTCGACTAGATTAATTCCCCAACGACATTTATGGATTTGATGAACAGGGTGTTCATGCCTTATATTGATTTGTTCTCCATTGTCTTCATTGATGACATCTTGATCTACTCACGTAGCCGAGGGGAGCACGAGCAACATTTGAGAGTAGTGCTCCAGACTTACCGGGAACAAAAGCTATTTGCAAAGTACTCCAAGTGTGAGTTTTGGTTAGATTCTATGGAATTCTTGGGACATGTTGTATCAGGAGAGGGTATTAAGGTGGATACCAAGAATATTGAGGCAATTCAGAGTTGGCCTCATCCTACTTCGATGACTGAGATAAGGAGTTTCTTGGGTTAGCAGGTTATTACCGCCGATTTGTGGAGGGCTTTTCATCCATTGCAGCACCTTTGACTAGATTGACCCAGAAGGGTGCTCAATTTCGTTGGTCCAATGATTGTGAGATGAGCTTTCAGAAGCTCAAGACAGCTTTCAGCACAGTACCACTCCTTGTGTTGCCTTCCAGTTCGGGGATGTATATGGTATATTGCGACGCTTCACGCGTTGTCTTGGGTTGTGTGTTAATGCAGGAGGGCAAGTTATTGCATATGCTTCACGTCAGTTGAAGCCCCATGAGAAGAATTATCTTGTGCACGATTTGGAGTTGGCCGCGATTGTTCATGCTCTTAAGATTTGTAGGAATTACTTATATGGGGTGTCTTGTGAGGTTTACACCGATCACCGCAGTTGGAAGCACTTGTTCAAGCAAAGGGATATCAACCTGAGGCAATGCAGATGGCTTGAGTTACTGAAGGACTATGACATCACTATTCTTTATCATACGGGCAAGGCGAATTTAGTTGCGGATGCCTTGAGCAGGAAGGCAGAGAGTATGGGTAGTTTGGCATTCATTTTATCTGAGGAGAGGCCACTAGCTTTGGACATACAGTCCTTGGCTAACAGACTTGTGATGTGGGATATTTTATAGCCCAGTCGAGTTCTTGCATGCGTTGTTGCCCAGTCTTCATTATTGGAGCAGTCAAGGCTCAAAAGTTTGATGATCTGCACTTGGAAGTTCTTAGAGAGACGGTACTACAGAGTGGTTCCAAGGAGGTTTCTATTGGCGAGGATGGTGTCGTGCGACTCTAGGGTCGGCTATGTGTTCCTAATGTCGATGGATTGAGGGAGAGGATTCTAGAAGAGGCACACAGTTCTTGGTATTCTATTCATCAAGGTGCTACAAAGATGTATCGGGACCTGAGACAACATTATTGGTGGCGGCGGATGAAGAAAGACATCGTCGAGTAAGTAGATACGTGCCTAAATTGCCAGCAGGTTAAGTATGAGCACCAGAGGCTAGGTGGTTTACTCCAGCAAATAATTATACCAGAGTGGAAGTGGGAGCACATTACTATGGACTTCGTAGTTGGTTTGCCGCGGACCTTGCTTAAGTTCGATGCAGTTTGGATCATTGTAGATAAGTTGACCAGGTTGGTACACTTCATTCCAGTTGCCACTACTTATACTTCGGAGAGGTTGGCCCAGATTTACATTCGAAGATAGTTCGGTTGCACGGTGTGCCTATTTCCATCATATCAGATAGAGGCCCTCAGTTCATTTCACATTTCTAGCGAGCTGTACATAGTGATTTGGGGACCCGTGTAGAGCTCAACATTGCATTTCATGCATAGATCGACGGGCAATCAGAGAAGACAGTTCAGATCTTGGAGGACATGCTCAAGGCGACTTTAGGGGACACTGGGATTAGTTCTTGCCTTTGGTTGAGTTTGCTTATAACAACAGTTACCAGTCCAGCATTGAGATGACTCCGTTCAAGGCTTTATATGGTCGACGATGTCATTCTCACATTGGGTGGTTTGAGCCCGATGAGGCTAGGTTATATTGTACCGATTTGGTGAGGGATGCCTTGGAAAAGGTGAAGTTGATTCATGATCCACTCCGCACAACAAAATTGGAAGAAGAGTTATGCGGATAGGAAGGCGCGTGACTTATCATTCATGGTGGGCGAGAAGGTTCTCTTGAAAGTCTCACCGATAAAGGAAATCATGTGGTTTGGGAAGAAGGGCAAGTTGAACCCCAGGTTTATAGGCCCATTTGAGGTGTTGAGTGATGAGTGGTGATTTTACCACTCATTTTGGCCACTTTTCATTAGATTTTGTTTCCCTCTAAGGTAACTTGAAGTCGTTTATAGTGTGCATTTGCTTGAATTTCAGGGAAATGATGTCATGAAGTGGTTGACGTTGAATTGGAGTGAAATTGAGCAAAACATGGTGAAAATGGAAAAACTCCCAGTGATTCTGCACCTGCGGATAATAGGTCGCTGGTGCGGCCTCGCACCTGCGAAGAAAATATCGCACCTGCGATTATTGGCTAAGCTGCACAGCGAGCGCACCTGCGGAATCGCAGGTGCGACCAGATGTCCGCTCCTGCGGAAAGTTGACTAAGGCGTCAGAACTCGCACTTGCGGAATCGCACCTGCGAGGATTCTTCCGCATGTGCGATAAACGGGCATCAGATATCACATTTTCCCATCCCCACTCTCATATACTCGACCTAGCAGTCATTTTTGGAGATCTTGGCATATGTTTGGACATATTTTTAGTTTTGTAAATATAATTTTGAGAGAGAATAAGAAGTCTTGAAGCTAGGGTTTTGCACACACACTTGGGTCTTGAAGATTTCATCATTTTGGTTAAGGATTTCTTACCCATTTATGTTTATTTCTTCATTTTCTTGTTTTGTATTGAATATCTAAATGTGTAGTATTTTGAATCTTGTTTATGGGAATATTCATATTTAAAGTGTGGATTAAATACCTTGTTGTGCTTATGTATTGAATGATTTTATTATATTTATGAAGTGGGTATTTGTTATTTTAATTATTCTTGTTCTTTAATGTTTCCAAAGGGATTAGCTAACCCTAGGACTCGCCCATTAACTCTGAATTTAATTTGGAAAAGATTATTTGGGGTTGGGAAAGATTAATTAACAAGAACTTGAGGATTTAACCCTCATTTTATAGATTCTACCTAGGGATAGGATTGAACTACTTGTAGCCAAACCCAGAAGTGCTTAATCTCCTAATTGGGTTAGGAATAATTCATTTAGGAAGTCTTGTTAGTATTTGGAAAACGCTAATTAAGAGATATTATTCGTGGCTAAGTAACTTAACTCACTCATATTTGTAAAATCGTGAAATACATTGGATCATTACTTGAGTATAATACCCGATGCATTCATTCTTGTTGCCATTGATCATTTTACTTGCTTTCTAGGTTAGTTTATATTTTCGCATTTAGCTATAAACAATTATCAAAACCCAAAATCTCATTTGTTTGGCATTGCGCGATAAGTGATAACTCGCTAGCATTCCTAATCGCCCTCATATTGTTCTCTGTGGGATTCGACCCCAACCTTGTTGGGTTACTATATTTGACAACGATCGCTTGCACTCTTTTAAGGTGTAAATTGAGCGTATCAAATTTTGGCGCCGTTTCCGGAAACCAATTGTCGTAACTTAGGTTGTTGGAGAAAGGAGAAGTAAGCTTGAGTGCTTTGATCCAAACTTGTGAATATTTGTGTAATTAATTTTTCTTGTTTATTTTCTTAATTTTTCATATAAAAAAAAAAAAAAAAAAAAAAAAAACAAAATATATGGCATCATATAATGAACATTGGTCGGATGGTAGTTGTTCATATTTTGATGACCCTTGTCCTTATTGTGGAGGACCACACTCGTGGCAAAATTGTTTAAATTCTCCCGGGGATGACTTGTGCGCACAATTTCAAACCCATGAGTGGAGTATTTGTGATAGGTGTGGTGGCCAAAATGGTCATGTGTATGATTGTTTGTATTTGTCCGTCCCTTCCCCGAGCCCCCACTATGATGAATCTACTTTTTGTGATGGAAATTTTAGGGGCAATGAAGTGGAGGAATTTGAGCATAATAGCAATGGAGAGTTCAAGCTCATGTTGGAATGTCTACTTGAAAAAGGAAACCATGAGCAACATGCCTTGGAGGAACTTTTGGAGACCAATCTCCAAAATGATTTGGTACTTGAAAGGCTACACTCACAAATGGATGCAATGATTGAAGCTTCAAGGGCTCAAAAAGCCTTGGAGGTGAGTGATAGCCAAGAAGATGAAAATTCCTCCTTGGCAATTGAACAAAGCCAAGAAGAACTCTCAAATGCTCAAGATGAGAGGATGATGCACATGTTGGAGGCCATTCTTGAAAATGAGGAAAAACACAACTTGGCGCTTGAAGAACTAGAACTTAATGTGGCTCAAAATGATGAACACATCCGCACTTTAGAGGATCAAATGCAAGCATTGATTGAGACTCATCATGCTTCTCAACTGGAAAGTGTGGATGGAAATCAAGAAGAGTTCAATTCTGAGGGGGAGAGTGAGTGCTACTTTGAGGAATCAAGCCTTGAACATCCGCCAACCGACTCCATGGGTGTTTTTGATGCCCACAAAAATATGGAATTTGAGTCAACCAGAGTGATTGAAAATTTGGTTGAATTTGACTCAATTCCGGGGGATAATGAGGATGTCAAAATCCGTACAAATTTGCGAGTTGAGAGGTTGAAGGCACATTCCAAGCATTTTTCAACATTGGAATCGTGTGGTAAAACGGAAGTTGAACTACGCGAGTCAATAGAGTGTTGTGTGGAGGAAAAAAAATTCGTGCCATACATCTTGCAATTTGAAGAACAAAGGAGGCAAAATGACATTCCTCACATACGGGCCAAGAAGTGCAAAATGAAGAAATTAGGCTTGGCTCGGTCATCTATCTACCACCCCCGACCGCCCGTAGTCACAAGCTTGATTCCACGCTAGGTGCCCAGTTCATATTGTCAAAGTGGCGAGAAAAGTGGTAAAAGTTGACTTGCGTCGTGCCACGACGTTAAGTGCGGCGCTTGGTGGGAGGCAACCCATCGTTTTTCAAAAATTTTAAGTCATTTTTGAAATTTTCCTTTTTAGAATAGCATAGTATATTGTTTCTAACCAAGTTGCCAAGTTTTGCATTTTTCGGAGTTGATTTGAGCAGGTCGGGGATACCAGGGAGTCAAAACTAGTGCAAGACAACAAAGAAATTGCTAGGCAAACATTCTGCCCAGGTCTGCGATGCCTGATGTCCAAAATGCTATAGCATAATGGCATTTGCGATCAAAAATGCGATCGCAAATGTCCACAGAATGTTCTGCGCAAAACCCAGGTATTTTCGCACCTGCGGTCATTTTTCCGCAGGAGCGACTCAGGCGTCGCAGGTGCGGAAACAATCGCAGGTGCGTCCGTTTGCTCGCACCTGCGTGACCGCAGGTGCGGAATTTCAACCACAGGTGCGAAGCTCGCCAGCTTAATTCCCAAATTGTACTCCCCCAAGTCAGTTTCATTGCCCATTTCTCTCTACACCCTAATTTCAAAGAACAAGCCAAATTCCTCACACTTCCTCACACCCACATCTCTCATTGTAATTCGCAAGCCAGGTATGTACAACTGCTCCCTTCCTTTTGCCTCTCTATTTGTGCTTTAAATTTGTCTGCTTTGTCAGGCCTTCAAAGGCCACACATTCTGTCTTTCTTCACTTTTGTTTTGCTCTTTTGTTTCGTTGCTGCTTTAGGATAGAATTAAGGCGAGGTTTGGTTGAGAGTAGTTAGTGAGTGCTTGTTTCAGTGAAGAAACCATTTGTGGGGATGTTTTGAGCGTCAAATTCGTGTGAGGAGAGAGTAAATGTCATACGCTCGCAAAGTGTTTGGGATATTGTATAAGTGAAAATCGAGTGCCTCATACCTTTAAGGTAGCTTTAATTAAGTTAGAACAAAGTTTGGTGTACTAATCTGGAAGTCTTGAGTACAGATTAGTGACCAAAAACATAACCCAAGTCAAAGTGACACAAAAGAGTTGGGATAGTTAAGTTGTGGACGAAGGACCGCAAGTGCGGCCCCTTTTTCCGCAGGTGCGACTTCGCACCTGCGAGTCCAGCACCGCAGGTGCGAGGAAGTCCGCAGGTGCGACCAAGTGCTCCGCAAGGGCGAGACCGCACTTGCGGTTAAGATTCCGCAGGTGCGGAAACTGCCCAGATTTTCCCAAAGCAGTGAGCTTGCAACAGGGCCTTCCCGGGCCCGTTCGACTTGCTTCTTTGGTCTAATTGCAGTGTTTCAATATGCTTAACGATATTCCACTACTTCACTAACTTCATTTTGAATTTTTATAGGTACTTTGATTCATAAATGGACCCGAACCTAAGCCAAAATTATGAAATTGAGGAGGAAATTGGAGAACAATATGATGAGTACCGGTTCATGTCGACCGCCTGTCAACGCCGGTACTTTGAGCACCTCCTCACAAAAAAATTGATACTTGAGCGAGGCATTGCCGATGACAAAGTAAATGAGAAACTGCCGGAATTCTATGAACGGTTGGTATCTTCCGGGTGGACATGCTTCATCCCAACTCCGTGTAATGTCAATGAAACTTGGGTTCGTGAGTTCTATGCCAACCTCAGGGGGTCAACTTTTCAAGATCCTTTCCTCATCATCCGAGGAAAGCAAGTGAGATTTGGGGAAGAAGAGATAAACGCAACCCTCAGAATTCCAAACCATCCGATGGAGCCAGTGGTGGCAAGGGATAACTGTGAAAATGCAGCATGGCTGGCATCCAAACTATACCCTGAAAGTGTACGACCAAAATGGGCGGTCAAGAGGAAAGGCTTGAAGTCGACTGACTTCACAGCCAAAGCCAAGATATGGTTATACATACTGAGTAGCATAGTGTCCCCTAGTGGGAACGTCACAGACGTATCCTACGTCAGGGCTCTGATTATTGCCTTCCTGATCGACGGTGTTCCAGTGAACCCAGGCCACTACATTCTAAAGGAGATGCGGCAATTTGTGATTGACAATGGGACTGGGCTATTATTTCCATCATTGATCACTGAGTTATGCCGGCGGGCCGAGGTTGAGGAGCGCCCTGATGATCAGTGGGTGCCAACTGACAAGCCTTTCCAGCCATTGAGGATCAAGGGCGAAGGTGGAGCAGTCAAACGCAAGAAAAGAAAGATGACCACCACTACCACTGAGATTGGATCCACTTCCCAGCCTAGTTCATTAGCGGGTCCGTTTGGGGAGATGAACTCCCAGCTTACTCTTATTCGGGATCTTGTGTCCAAGCTCCCCATCGGACCCCCCACTTCACAGACACAACCCCAACCTGACTATTATTACAGAGCTGAAATGAAGAAGTATTTCGACACTCAGACGGAGATGGCTGCCTCTCAGGCCAAGATGGCTGCTTCTCTAAAGCAGATGGAGTCTTCCTACACTAGCCTTGCCAAGGCACATGTTGACTTGCAATATTCTTTTGAAAAGGAGAAGGCGAAAAATAAGAAGAAAGGGAAGCTCTTAGTCAAGATATGGAGGGGGGTAAAAGCAATCTTCAAGTGGGTACAACTGAGCAAGCCGCTGCTAGTTGCAGATGATGACGACAGCGAGGAATACTCCTTCATGTCTGATGATGATGGTGGTGATGATGCTGATGATGCTGATGATGATGAGGAGGAAGATGATGACGAGAGTGCGCAGCAGCACTGACCAGCCACTTCTCCTGCAGTATGCTAGTCTGATGCAGACCTCAGGGAGACCCTCAAACTTTGCCATTTATTTCGATACTGTGCAGTGGGGACACTGCAATGTTTTTAGTTGGGGGTGGCTTGTATACATTTTATGGCTCATGTACATTTTATTTATCGGCGACTTGGGTTATGACATTGTTATGTGCCCTTGCCGGGCTTCTTTGTTATTTATAGATATTATGTGCCCTTGCCGGGCTTGGTGTGATTGGTTTAGTTTCTTTAATAGTTGGTTTTATTTTTAGCTTTTTAGTTGTATTTTGAGTAGTTAGTTTAATTTCTGTAATAATATTTTCTTGGGTTTTCTTCATGCTACAATTCTTTCCCAAGAATCACTTTTTGAAGCGAACCGGGTGACTTGTCCCTATGATAGATGGTGTGAAAACTTTCTTAAGGGAATTAGTCTTGTGTTGCTAGGAAGAGACTTTTGGATTATTTGGTACTAAAGAAATTAGTCTCTTGTATGTGAAATGTGAACTAAGAATACCCCTCCGAAAGTTGATTCTTAATGAAAACAAGTAAGTTGCACGGTGAAGGATAAGTGTTGTGATAAATTCTTGGCTCCTTTAGTGACTCTTTACACACTAGTTCGAAAATATTGCTCTAAACTCCTATAAAAAAATGATGAGTGAAATTGATCTTTCTTGATTAATTCATGTGCCATGTGTGTTAGTGTTGTATAAATAATTCTTGTGCTTGCTTCCATCATCTAGAACTTGCTCGGTTGTCTTTCAATGCTAATGATAATTATGTTTGGTTGGAGAAATGACCTTAGGCATTTTTATGTTATTCGAAAACCCCGTTAGCCTTTTAAGCCACCATTGTATATATATTATTACTAGTTACCCCATTTGAGCCTTGAACTTTTTCTTTGGTCACCTCAATACTACCCTTTCCCTTTTGAAAAATAATTCCTCTTTTGAACCCGTCCCTCCTTGAATATTGAGAATGAGGCAAAAATCCTAAGTTGGGGGTGTAGTGTCAAAGTTGAAATTAGTAAGGTATTCTCTTGAAATCAAGCCCCAAAAGAAGAAGAATATATATATACAAAAAATGGGAGCTTTGAAGAGACTAATTGAGGTATGTAAAGTGGTTCTATGTTGGTAACTAGATATAAATGAGGCCATGTGGTTTGAATAGAAACAAAGTGCATCAAGAAAGAAAAATGTGAGTAGTGTTCAAGGAGGGTGTAACCTTTTTCCCAAATGTGTATCCTACCTTTCCCAAAACCTACATTACAAGCTTGTAAAGCCCTTATGGGATCTCCAACCGAATATTCTTGAATATGCTATGAATTAAAATAAGGGCAAGCCTATGGTATGATTGGTTGTAGCACTTGAAAGTCTTTGTGAGTGTGAGTGCTTTGTAAATATGTCCCTTGTTGTTGACATTGTAAATATTGTGAGTTGGGACTTTCTTTCTTTCTTGTGAGGGCACATGAATTAGGATTGAATGGTGAAATTGTTATAATAAAAAATAAACGAGTTGAGCATGTGTAGTAGACTAGTGTTGTCGAGTCACTTCTTGAGGCTTTTTCTATCACTTTGTTGTTTTTGAAACTCCCGTGCACTTCTTGAAATTGTATGTAAATGAGGGAGTTATTCAATTAAGATGCATACTTGAGCCTAATTATTAGTACCAACCAAATCCATAAGTTTAATGCTTAATTGAAAAATGTGAATTGTGAATATGATCAATGCTACTTGTGTATAAAAGAGTAGAACCTCATTGAGTTACTAGTTTTGATTTGCTTGAGGACAAGCAAAAGCTCTAAGTTGGGGGTGTTGATGAGTGGTGATTTTACCACTCATTTTAGCCTCTTTTCATTAGATTTTGTTTCCCTCTAAGGTAACTTGAGGTCGTTTATAGTGTGCATTTGCTTGAATTTCAGGGAAATGATGTCATGAAGTGGTTGACGTTGAATTGGAGTGAAATTGAGAAAAACATGGTGAAAATGGCAAAACTCCCAGTGATTCCGCACCTGCGTATAATAGGTCACTCGTGCGACCTCGCACCTGCGAAGAAAATATCGCACCTGCGATTATTGGCTAAGCTGCACAGCGACAGGTGCGACCAGATGTCTGCTCCTGCGGAAAGTTGACTAAGGCGTCAAAACTCGCACTTGCGAGGATATTTCCACTCCTGCGGAATCGCACTTGCAAGGATTCTTCTGCAGGTGCGATAAACGGGCATCAGATTTGGACAATAATGAAAAATCACATTTTCCCATCCCCACTCTCATATACTTGACCTAGCAGTCATTTTTGGAGATCTTGGAATATCTTTGGACATATTTTTAGTGTTGTAAATATAATTTTGAGAGAGAAGAAGAAGTCTTGACGCTAGGGCTTTGCACACACACTTGGGTCTTGAAGATTTCACCATTGTGGTTAAGGATTTCTTACCCATTTATGTTTATTTCTTCATTTCCTTGTTTTGTATTGAATATCTAAGTGTGTAGTATTTTTCCAACACTTGAATCTTGTTTATGGGAATATTCATATTTAAAGTGTGGATTTAAATACCTTGTTGTGCTTATGTATTGAATGATTTTATTATATTTATGAAGTGGGTATTTTTATTTTAATTATTCTTGTTCTTTAATGTTTCCAAAGGGATTAGCTAACCTAGGACTCGCCCATTAACTCCGAATTAATTTTGGAAAAGATTATTTGGGGTTGGGAAACATTTATTAACAAGAACTTGAGGATTTAACCCTCATTTTATAGATTCTACCTAGGGATAGGATTGAACTACTTGTAGCCAAACCCGGAAGTGCTTAATCTCCTAATTGGGTTAGGAATAATTCATTTAGGAAGTCTTGTTAGTCTTTGGGAAAAGCTAATTAAGAGATATTATTCGTGGCTAATTAACTTAACTCACTCATATTTGTAAAATCGTGAAATACATTGGATCGTTACTTGAATGTAATACCCGATGCATTCATTCTTGTTGCCATTGATCATTTTACTCGCTTTCTAGGTTAGTTTATATTTTCGCATTTAGCTATAAACAATTATCAAAACCCAAAATCTTATTTGTTTGGCATTGCGCGATAAGTGATAACTCTCTAGCATTCCTAATCGCCCTCATATTGTTCTCTGTGGGATTCGACCCCAACCTTGTTGGGTTACTATATTTGACAACGATCGCTTGCACTCTTTTAAGGTGTAAATTGAGTGTATCATTGAGCCGAGTTGGGGAAGTTTCTTATGAGCTTACCTTGCCTCCTAGTCTATCGGGTGTTCATCCGATTTTCCACGTGTCGATGCTCCAGAGGTATCATCTTGACTTGTCACATGTATTGGACTTCAATACTATTCAGCTAGATGAGAGCTTGGGCTACGAGGAGGATCCAGTTGCTATTGTTTCTAGGTAGGATCGCCAGTTGAGGTCCAAGAGGGTTTCTATGGTGAGGGTCTAGTGGAGGGGAAAACCAGTCGAGGAGGCGACTTGGGAGTCCGAGGAGGACATGCGGAGCAAATATGCTCACTTTTTCAGCACTCCAGGTATAATTCTAGACCCCTTCAAGGACGAATGTTTGTTTAATAGGCGGAGAATGCAACGACCCGACCGGTCGTTTTTCTTTCTAGAACCACGTTCCCCTAAATAAGACTCCCCATATGTTCTTTTACTGTTTTATGACATGCGGGGATAGTTAGTTTGAGATTTGGAAGGGTTCAGATTGAAATCGGAATACTTAGTTCCTTAAGGTTGTCTTAAAAAGCCAAGTTTGACTTCGGTCAACATTTTGAGTGAACGACCTCGGAATCGAGATTTGACGGTTCCAATAGGTTCGTATGATGATTTCGGACTTGGTATGTTCGAATTGGGTTTTGGATGACACGGGAGCATTTCGGCGCCTAATAGTGAAAGTTGGCTTTTGAAGGTTTTAAAAGTTCTTTAAATTTTGTTTGGAGCATATTTTGGTGATATCGAGGCCCAAATAGGATTTCTAGACCAGGAATAGTTTTGCAATGTCATTTAAGACTTGCACGCAAAAATTTGTGTCATTCCGAGTAGTTTAGGTATGTTTCAAGTAAATTGAAGAACTTGAAGTTCTTAAGTTTGATTCAATTGGTTTTGGGGTGCGATTCTTAGTTTTAATATTGTTTCGGGTGTTACGAGGGTTCGAGCGAGTCTGTTTTATGATTCCAAACTTGTTGGTATGTTTGGACGAGGCCTCGGGTGCTATTCGGACGATGCACGAGTTGAGTTTGAAACTCAACAGGGCTGTTGGTTCACCAGTTCTGGTGTGCCCGCACCTTCGAGCCTTGGGTCGCAGGTGCGATCCAAGCCTGGCAGATGTGGCCCAGGGAGGCAACCCAGGTTTCGCAGATGCGACCCTTTTTCTATGGAAGTGGGATCCCGTCCGCAGAAGCGACCCCAGCCAGCCCAGCCAATTCCGCAGAAGCGGGACCGCAGGTGCGAAATCGCTGGAAGTAGTGAGGTTCACTTAATACGGGACTTAAGCCATTTTTACTCATTTTCTCTCACTCTTTGGGCGATTCTTAGAGCTTCTTGAGAGGTATTTTCACCTAAATTTTGGAGGTAAGTAATTTCTACCTAATGTGAGTTTAATACATAAATTATGGGTAGATTTCAACATGAAAATTGGTAAAAATCATGGGTTTAGATTAAAAAACTATGGGTTTAACAAAAATGAGTTACCATGAAATTGACCATGAAACTTAGTGAAAATCATATATTTATGTTCCTTAGGTTGTGGGTAACAACTTCCTTAGAAAACTTTTGGAATCCAGGCACGTGGGCCCGGGGGTGAATTTAGGAATCTTGAATTTTGGGTTTGGTAATCATTTCAATAGCGGAGATATGAACTTTTTAGCATAGATTAATTAATTTATATTATGTTTGACTAGTTCCAAGTCGTTTGGAACCAAATTTGGAGGTTTGAGCGCATTCTTGAATTGGGAAGTAGGCTTTGAGACGAGGTAAGTCTCTTTTCTAACCTTGTAAGAGGGAATTCTCCCCGTATGAAAATTAAATAATGTATGTGACTATTTGTGGAGGCTACATACGTACGAAGTGACGAGAGTCCGTGCGTAGCTACTATTTTTGTTAAGTCCGGGTAGTGTAGGACCCCTATCATGCCATACTTGAAATAATTGTACCATTAACTTGTTAATTTAATTGCTTAAAGCATGACTCTATAAATTGTAAAAGAACTCCAAAAGGACAAGTTTTCACTCAATTGAGGTTATGAATACAACACTTGACTGTTATAAAAATTTTGTGTTATTTAAGTGTTTTGTATTGTGAAGCGGGCCGGACGCCTCGACAAATTAAATAGATGCATCTATGGTTCGTGTCGTTCGACCCTCAGCAGTGCACATTTAAATGTTATCGTGTTGTTCGGGTCGTACGACCTAGACATTATTTGCGCATGTTGATTCTTGAAATAAAAATTGTGAAAGTTATTTATCATCTCTTGTTGTTTAGTTTAGTACATCCTTTGTAATCCATGCTTAATTATGATTTTGATATATTATCATTAGCCTTAGTAAGTGTCAAGTCAACCCCTCGTCACTACTTCTTCGAGGGTAGATTGGATGCTTACTAGGTACATATTATTTTATTTACTCACCCTACATTTCTGCACTTAACTGTGCAGGATCTGATTCAGGTGCATCTGGATACGCATCTGGCGCGCATCCCTGACTTGATTTTAGATTCCACGTTGAGATTCCCCCTTTGAGCCGTCCAACAGCATCCCGAAGTCTTTCTTTTGTTTTGGTTTCTGTCTAATCCCTTCCAGACAGTAGGATAGACATTCTTTTGTGTAATTTAGTAAGTTGCCCATACACTTGCGACACTAGATCTTGGCATGTATTAGTAGACTTATGGCTTTTGGGTTTTTTTCTATTTGATTATGATTATTTCTACTAGTTTTCACCTATTAATTTAAATCGGTCTCGTATAAAATCTTCTAAGTTAAGGAAAAATCACTACACGGAATATTTGTAAAAATGGAAATATTATTAAGTTATTCGTTGTCGGCTTGTCTAGCAACGGTGCTGGACGCCATCACGACCTAATATGAAATTGGGCCGTGACACCTGTAGGATTCAAACACATTATTTTTTGCTAAACTTGTGTTATTGTTGTGTGATTGTTCTATGACATGCCTGTAGGATTGCAATAAGTAATTAAGATCTACTCATCTAGATACCATGCATATAAAGCCTTAATTGATTAATTTAATTGTTTTTGTTGTTGTTGTTGTTCTTATCACACTGCCCGTCTAGAAAACATTCCTATAGAACAAGCATGACGAATTCGTGTTCAAATACTAATTGTTTAGAAAACATACCTATAGGATATCGCTACTCGCTTAGAAAGCATGAATAATTTTGAGTTCTTGCATGGCTTCACTGCCCAAGCGCGAATCACCTAGAGATCATGTCTATGGACTTTTAATAACAGTTCTAATATGTAGCTTCGATAATCTTAATAGCAGCACTGCCCACGAGACGGGTAATGCACGCATAAGACACTATTTAGAATTGAACTAGAGCGCTTTAGGTAAATAACTTTAACATAGTAATTGGGTAGTCGGAGATGATAGTCAGTGCCCGCTGAATCATATGACCAACCCCTACCTTAAGCGAATTGCAAAGTATTATTTATGTTGCACAAAGTGATCCTTTTCTTTGGACTTAGAACAAATCAGGTTGTACCTTTTAATCTCCAAAGGCCTGTACTAATCATCTATTAATGTATAGTCCAATTCCTTCATATGTGCGATCTTCTTTCCATTTATTTATATTGTAGTCGAATACTTGGATTCCTTATCTTCCTTTAATCACACAGGACGATTATAATATAATAATCCCACATAACATTAATTTTGGATGGGACCCACAATTGTGGACCTTGAAGAGTGTCTATGTGATGACCCAAGAGGTCATCTTATGAATTAAGATACTATTCTGGGCTCATTAGCCTTACAAAAAAAATTAATTTTAATTACCTCGATTTACGTGTGCAGTCCGAGCGTGAATCCAGAAAAGCTTTTATGTGAAAATATGAGAAATAATAATTTTTGGAGTTTCAAATATGGTTTTAGTTGACTTTGGTCAACATTTTTAGTAAACGGACCTGAATCCGTGTTACGATCATCCTTGGAGGTCCTCAGTAAAATATGGGACTTGGGAACATGTCCGGAATTAATTTTTGATGTCCCTAGCTTTAGAAATCAATTTTTGAATAAAATTATTTTGCTAGATTTTTAATGAAATAAAGAAATAAACTAATGTTTGAAATCGTTGGTATCGGGACCGTATTTTGGTTCCGGAGCTCGATACAGGTTTTTTCTAATGTTTAAGTCCTATATGTGAAATTTGGTAAGAATCAGAGTTGATTTGACGTGATTCGGACGTCCGGTTTAGCAATAGTAAAATTGAAGTATTCTTGAGAAAAAGTCATGAGTTTTGAGGTTAAATTCATAGTTTTAGGTGTTGTTTTTGTGATTTGATCGCACGAGCAAGTCCGTATGATAATTTTAGACTCACATGCATGTTTGGTTTAGAGCCCCGAGGGCTCGGGCGAGTTTCGGGTAGGCTTCGGGATGTTTTTAACTTGTAAAAATATCTGCTGTCATAACAGTTTCTAGTGCACTGGTGCTCCATGCTTTTTCTTCTTCAGAAAAAAAATCACAACAACCATAACCTATAAAAACACCAACGCCTCCCTTAACAGAATCCAACTCGGGTAGCAGCCAATTTTTTCATATTTTCGAACTAAAAAGATGTAGAGGCAATTTTCTTCACACAAGTTCATCCCCAAAGTGTTAGTAAACAATTCTAAACTCTTCTCTTTCGATTACTCAATATGTTTCATCACTTTTCCATCAAAATTCGAGAATTTTCATGGCAAAAATTGGGAGTTTGGGTAGAATTAGAGACTTTTGTAAAAATAAAATTTTGACCTCGAATTGGGGTCGGATTCCGAAACTAATTGCATACTCGGGCTCGGGGGTGAATGGGTAGACGAAATTTGGTCCGAACCCTGAGTTTGGTCAAAGTGGGCCTGGGGTCGGTTTTAATTTTTTTATAATAGAAAATGTAGAAAAACCATAATTATTCATAAAAGTTAGTTCCTTTAGAATTAATTAATGATATTAAACTAATTATGATTATATTCGAGGGGGTTAGAGGCAAATTCTAAAGGAAAAGTTATGATTGAACAGTGAGTGGCCTGCGGAATTGAGGTAAGTGTTTGGTTTAACCTTGACTTGAGGGAATAGGAATCCCCAACTTGATTTCTATGTGAAATTTCATGTGTGTGGTGTGTAGGTGAGGTGATGAGTATCTATGCACCACCAAATTAACTGTTTAGAATGACCCTTTCCCCGTTTCCAATTTATTATATTTTGTCTTAACTGTTCATGATTTTTTATGCTTCCATGTTTACTTGTTGGTTAGATATTGTCTCTTTTAATTTGGAAGTATTAATTGTTCCTTGGCTTCACTGTGGAACATAAATGATTGAGCTGGTTGTCGGTTTTTTATAATACATTTCGGTTGGTTTCGCTGTGTAGTAATATTTGGTGAAGTTCTTAATTGTACAACTTTCTGTTTACAATTATTGAGAAATATTGTGAAAGGATTTGACTTAAATGGTAAAATCTTATTTCTAAATAAAGAGATGTGATTGTCTGGTGGGAGCGGGTTGCACGCCGCAACAAGGAGTAATAAGGGTGGACAAGTGGGATCGGGTTGAACGCCGCAACAAGAGGAATAAGGGAGATATATATTGAGGAGTAATAAGGGTGGACAAGTAGGATCAGGTTGCACGCCGCAACAAGGAGTAATAAGGGAGAATATTCATATTTACTTGTTATGTGATTAATAATTTGTGAAGTTTCTTAATTGCACAATTTTCTGTTTACGATTGTTGAGACATAAATTTTATGAAAGACTTTGATCTAATTTGTGGAACCCTTTTATTACAAATAATGAGATGTAATTGTCTGGTGGGAGCGGGTTGCACGCCGCAACAAGGAGTGATAAGGGTGGACAGGTGGGATCGGGTTTCACGCTGCAACGGGAGAAATAAGTGTGATATATATAGGGAGGAGCAATAAGAGTGGACATGTGGGAGCGGGTTGCGCGCCGCAAAAAGGAGCAATAAGGGAGTGCATTTATGTTTTACTGACTTTAAACATAAAGATTTGAAAACATACTGTTTTACTCTATTGTTTCTCATATTATGCACTTACAGTTATTTTAAAGTGGAATTTGGAAACTTATGTTAGAATTTGGTTATAGCTGAGACCTGGAAAAAGGTGGCTGAGTTATTTTATTTATTGCTACAGATTGTTGTTTTGTTTAGTTTAGAATTTCCTTCTTGTTTCATTATACATTGTTCACGGGTTATATTGTAAATGCCCCGTCATAGCCTCGTCACTACTTCGTCGAGGTTAGGCTCGGCACTTACTCAGTACATGGGGTCGGTTGTACTGATACTACACCATGCATTTCTTGTGCAGATCCATGTATCGGCCAGAGCTAGGTGAAAGTAGTAGTTGATATTATTCGTACGGAGAAACGAGGTAGCATTGTTGGCGTCCGCAGATTCCTGGAGTCTTCCCTTTATTATTTAGATATTGTTTTATTTCATTCAAAATAGTGAGGGTGGACATATATAGGGAGGAGCAATAAAGGTGATATATATAGGGAGGAGCAATAAGGGTGGACAAGTGGGAGCGAGTTGCGCGCTGCAACAAGGAGCAATAAGGGAGGACATTTATGTTTTACTGACTTTAAACACAAAGATTTGAAAACTTACTGTTTTACTCTATTGTTTCTCATATGATGCACTTACGGTTATTTTAAAGTGAAATTTGGAAATTTGGAAACTTATGTGAGAATTTGGTTATAGCTGAGACCTGAAAAAAGGTGGATGAGTTATGTAACGACCCAGCCGGTCGTTTTGTGTGTTGGGACTCCTTTCCTGTGAATGACTCTTTCCATAGCGGCTACTTGTTCCTTATGACTTGTGTGGGCAGGTAGTTCGAGATTCAGAAGTGATTTGGCCAGTTCAAAAACACTTGGTTCCTGAAGGCTAGCTTATTTGGCTAATTTTGGTTCCGAGCAGCATTTTGAGAAAACGATCTCGGAATCGAGTTCTGACAGCTCCAACAGCTCCGGATGATGATTTTGGACTTGGGAGTGTGTTCGCCTTTGGTTTCTGATGACCCGGGAGTATTTCGGCGCCCGAATTGGAATTCAGGATTTCATAAGATTTAGAATTCAGCCTGGAATTGGACCTCGTGATATCATGGTCCGAATGGAATTCTGGAACTGGCAATGGTTCCGTATAGTCATTTATGACTTGTACGCAAAATTTGGGGTCATTCCGAGCAGTATAGATCCGTTCGACATATTGATGAGCCATTTGAATTTTTTTGAAATCCTAAGTTTGAAACTAAGGGGTTTTGGAGAGTGATTTCTAGTTTGCATGATGTTTTTAGTGTTCTGGGAGCTCGAGCAAGTCCGTCATGTGATTTGGGACTTGTTGGTATAATTTGTCGAGGGCTCGGGTGGGCCCAAGGTTCCCCCGGACCCCAATTGGGGTCAAAAACCAGCAATTTCATAGCTGGTGGGAAATTTACTGATGTGACCGCACCTGCGGTCCATGAGCCGCAGGCGCGAGGCTCGCACCAGCGGCCATCCCATCGCAGGTGCGGCCCCAGCCGCAGGGGCTGTCTTCTTCTCGCAGGAGCGGACCAGGATCCGCAGGCGCGACCCATCCCCAGGGCCCAAGCCATCGCAGGCGCGGCCAATTTCCTGCAGGTGCGAGTCCGCACCTGCGATCCAAAGTCCGCAAG
>ML295712.1:0-13638 GCA_005239495.1 Nicotiana undulata | reverse complement strand
TATAAGTTTCTATATCATGTTAGGTCGTCCTATGTCTAGCATTCCCTTATGTTTTATTTTGGTAATGTCATGATGACCCTTTTGGCACATTTACCCATGATAGTACGATAAGAAAGATATGTTACATTGGTACTTGGTTGAATAAAGTACCGGGTATCCGTCGTATCCCTCCAGTTTGGGCCGTGACACTAATCTACCTGGTCATGTCCAACGTTACAGTAAGCACAGTCTTGGTCCGTGAAAATAAAGGTACACACTCTCCAATCTATTACATTAGGAAAACTTTGGTGGATGTCGAAATGAGGTACCCCCACCTCGAGTTGGCCCTGGCTTTGGTCGTAGCTTCACTAAAGCTCAGACCTTATTTCCAATGTCACCCCATCTCGGCAGCCACGACTTTTCCCCTGAAGAGCATCCTACACAAACCCGAACTGTCGGGCAGGTTGGCTAATGGGTCATCGAGTTAAGCGAGCACGATATAATATATCAGCCGCGAATAGCGATAAAGGCGCAAGTACTCGCTGACTTCGTCGCCGATTTCAGCGCCAAAATAATGCCCGAAGTCGAGAGGGAAGCCCCTAACACTTCCCCCGAGTTTCCCGACCTATGGATTCTATACACTGATCGTTCCTCCAACGCATCAGGTTCAAGATTGGGATTCGTACTTGAGGTCCCGATGGGCGATGTAATTCTCTAGTCAATAAGGTGCCCTGATATGACTAACAATGAGGCCGAGTCGTGATTGCAGGATTAAAACTGGCCCTCAAATACGGATTACGATGTGTCATCCTATGATGTGACTCACATCTCGTTGTCAATCAAGTCACAAGGACTTTCCAAATCAAAGAACAAAGCCTACAAAAACATTAGGCCAAAATTTGCAAGCTGCTGCCCGAGTTTGATGAATGCTAGCTCGACAAGATACCTCGAGCACATAGCACCGAGGCAGACAGCCTCGCCAAACTGGTGGCTGCTACCAAGAACATAAACAGAAAAGAGAATGTGGTCACTCTCCTCCATTCATTGATAGATCAAGTTGAGGTATGAACTATAAACATGACTTAGGACTCGCGCAATCGTATTATCTCATATTTTCCGGACAGAGTGCTTCCACCCGATAAAAAAGAAGCCAAGAAGCTTTGAATGCGGCTAGGTACAACATCATTGATAGCGACTTGTACAAAAGAAGGTTTGGCAGTCCCCTGACAAAATGCCTAGCACCAAACCAAACGAGACGTGTCTTCAAAGAAGTACATGAATGCCATTGTGTAGCCTACATAAAAAATCGAGCCCTCATCAGATGCCTCATAGCAGCAGGCTACTACTGGCCCACTATGAAAAATAAGGCCACTGACTTCGTCAGAAAGTGCGAGAAATGCCAAAATATGCCCCCATGATTCACCAAGCAGGCGAGCACCTCCACTCAGTCACCTCTCCTTGTCCTTCCATCGAATGGGGAATGGACATCGTCGGACCCCTCCCAGCATGACGAGGTAATGTACGATTTCCTTTTGGTTTAACTGAGTATTTCTAGTAAAAGCGGGTGCATTCTCCCAAATACTCGAACACGAAGTTATCACGTTCATATGGAGAAATATCATATGTCGCTTCGGCATCCCCAAAGAAATCAGTTGCGATAACAAACCCCGGCTCACTGGAAAAAAGACCGTCGAGTTCTTTGAGAAATGGCACATCAAGAGAATACTCTCCATGCCGTATCATCCCGCAGGCAATAGTCAGGCGCAGTCCTCCAACAAAACAATATTGAACATCATGAAAAAGAAGCTTGAGAAACTGTGGCCGGAATTACTACTAGAAGTGCTATGGGCATATCTCACCACGCCAAAACCAAGCACAGAAGAAACACTATACTCATTAGTCTATAGGACTGATGCAGTAATACCGGTCGAGGTCGGTGAACCTATCCTAAGGTACTCAAACGAGAGCGAGCCAAGCAACGATGAAAGCCGAAGGCAAGACCTCGACGAAGCCGAAGAGAAGAGAGACATGATCTACATAAGAATAATAGCTCAAAAACAACAGGCAGAGCGGTACTACAAAAAAAAAAAGGCAAAGTCGGGCCACTCAAGGTCGGGGAATATGTACTCAAAGAAAAAACACAAGCAAGCAAAGGCCTACGGTAAGGCAAACTGGGAACCAATTGGGACGGCCCATACAAAATCATGGCGACAGTAAGAAAAGAGTCGTTCCAACTAGAAACAATGGAGGGGAAACTACTGTCAAACAATTGGAACGTCGCCAACCTCAAATACATCAACTTCTTAAGATGGACGTCCCCCAAGTCATACTCTTTTAACGAAGCGACGAAGAGGGCGTCTCAAAGTTTAAGTATTAATTTCATCATCCGACCTCTCAACTTATTCTCCAGGTAGACTGATGAAGGGACTAGATAGACTGTGTCACGCCCCGTGCCTAGGGAGGCGTGGATGGAACTCGGTGTCGTATTGGACCGAGTGAACCACTCTATAACTCTCCTTTTTTCTGTTTGTAACTATCATGGGCCAACATGGCCACAACTCATATTGTATAGTTATAGGTGGGCAACATGAACACTATGTGTTGGCAGAAAAAAACAATGTTTTTTTTTGTTAAGTACTTATCGTTGAATGCTTGCAACTCTTTAGCAAGCATAGGAAATGAGTGTACACGACGTGGCACATGTTATGATGTAACAAACAACCTTTAATTTCCTAGCTATATAAATCCTATTTGCTAAAAAAAGCAGTAAAGAAGGTGGGGCGCTAGTGAATATGCCAAAACGTCGTCTAACAATAAGAATATTCGAAAGGATCATATGAGTATACTTGAAATGATGTGCTAAATAGAAATCTTGGACGATAGTACTCACTCGTAATCCCCTCCCTCACCCTAAGCAAGTTCAAGTAAGTTGTATGAATCATTATAGTACAACTCCATTTAAACCCGTCTCAGTCCAATATCATCAAAAGTAATATTTTAGTGGCGGAAGATCTCTATGTTTTCTATTGGCACAAAAATATTAAAGAAGAACAAAAGATGGGGCATTTGCATCTATACCCAGTTTTTGGGCCACCATTTAACTTTTATCTGTTTTTCACAAAACATTGCAAGCATACCCACTTTTCGGGTAAATTCAGACATACGGGCCTTAAGTAACAAAAATTTATATCTGAAGTTTGAACTTCCGAATTTTTGCCTGAAGTGTAGCCTTATCAAAATAAAACTTCAGATATTCTTGCCTGAAGTTTGCCCTGACTTACAAAAGCAATCACGCAAACTTCAGTTCTTAGTGCAAGGGAAAACTTCTATTCAATGCCTATTGTAGACATTCTTTGCGGCATTCTTAATGTATTATACAAATTGTGCTCTATAAGCACAAACATTGTATTAGCTGTATAGCTTCACTTGTTACTTTGTACAAGTTATCGGATAATCACCGTGGACTTCACTAGAAATTTATGGTTACTGACTTCAGTCGTCCTCAAAAGAGCAGATACACATTAGCATTTGAATATATTGTGTGTAGTTAGTGAATTTAAGGGATTGAGGTGGGACTCATTAAACATTTTGATGTTAATATACGTAGAAGAGGCAGAACTATTTTTCCATGAAATAACCATTCAATATTTCAGGAGGAAGAAGAAGAGGAAAAGAAGAAAGGCCTGCCTCTTCTTCGTGCATTCAATATGGCACGCCTATTTGGCCATGAAATAGGACGATGTTTCACCGTGAAATAGGACCACACCTATCTGCTTTAACCCCTGTTTTTGGATCTTCATCCTCAAAAAGAGAAAGATCTTCAACAAAAGCACCCGAAGGAGGAAACGATGTTGATGAAAAGATTAAGAAAACTCTTGCTCTGCTTGACCTCTCCAGATCCAAGAACTCTACTATGAAGGGAGATGATGATGCTTCAAGTGATGATCCTCATCAATTATAACGCAAAGCGTGATCCATTCGAGAATCAATCTATGTGACAATCCATGATACTCTCCATCATCTACAACAATCATACAAGCATGGTGACAAACACTTCATCTGTTGAAGAGCAGTTGGCAAACTTGACGAAGCGATCGCTGTCTTGACCAAGTGCATGGAAAATCAAGATGATAGAATTGACAAGCCAACAGACAGGGTGGGAATCTTGATGGAATAAGAATCCACCCATGGACCTGGCAAACTCCTAGAAGTTCAAGAGATTGATCCTTCCCCATGACAAGTTGCATCCACTAAGGAAATTCAAGTATCGTCAGAAGGGATGATTCTAATCAATCAACTAAAGGAGTTTCATTGAAGGGACTATAAAAACAAATATGAAGTTTCTTCCAAGTCCTCCTTTACCTATGCAAAAGTCGTACCCTTCAAGGATCGATATGTTGAAGATGCCTACTGGCTATCAACCTCCAAAATTTCAACAGTTTGATGGCAAAGGCAATCCAAAGCAACATGTGGTGCAGGTTTTTGAGACATGTAACAATGTTTGGTCTTATGGAGATTACCTCGTCTAGCAGTTTGTCCTCTCATTAAAAGGAAATTCTTTTGATTGGTACAAAGACCTTGAGGCTGGATCTATTGATAGATGGGATCAACTAGAGCAAGAGTTCCTCAATCGCTTTTATAGCCCGAGACGTACTGTGAGTATGATAGAACTTACAAATACTCATCAACGAAAGGGTGAACCAGTTATAGACTTTATCAATCGTTGGAGGAATGCAAGCCTCAACTGCAAAGAGAGGCTTATTGAAATTTCTCGCATAGAGTTGTGCATCCAAGGCTTGCATTGGGGACTCCGCTATATATTGCAAGGTATCAAGCCTAGCACACTTTAAGAACTTATGACTTGTTCTCATGACATGGAGTTAAGCATGTCCTCCGCTGGAAACGAAAGGCTGCCTATCTATGAGCCTCACAAAGGGAACGAATAGCAAGAAGTCAGGAAATGGAACAAGTTTGAGCCCAAGTTTAAAAACCAATAAGCTCTGAATGTCAACACATCATATGTCAAGTTCAAGACAAAGGTTAGTAAGAAACATAGTATGAAATCCACTTCTTTTCAAGATAAACCAAGTGGAAAGTTAACTCTAAAAGAAAGGCAAGAGAAGGAGTACCCATTTCTAGATTTTGATGTGCCAACTATTTTTGAAGAACTCCTCGAGTTAAATCTCATTGAGCATTCGCAGATGAAGCGACAAAATGAAGCTGGGAAAATAAATGACCCAAATTACTACAAATACCATCGACTTCTGAGCCACCCTATAGAGAAGTGCTTTGTCTTCAAGGACAAAGTTATGGACTTGAAAAGAAGATTGTGCTTGAAGATGAGAAAGAAAGAGCAAACCAAGTCTCTATCACCTCTAACTCATCGTGAATTATGTAGTTTCAAAGAAAGTAAAGATGAAGAATTACTGGAGGACTACAAGGTTGAAGTTAATCACCCTGATGATGATGAAGGTAGGACGTTGGTGACTCGTCGAAGGCGCCACAAAAGAAGCCTACAAAAAGAATCAAAGGAATAACCAGCAGGGAAAATGATGGTAAAAAGACCAAGAAAATAGAATCCAGTTACCCGTTTGAAGAAAGAAAAAGTGAAGGTACACCACCCTTAAAAGCCACGACATCCAGTGACCTTGGAGGAATTCTTGCCATGTTGGTTCTGCATGATGATTTCCCCTAATGGTATTGAGGCCTCTTGTTGCAATGCTGATAAAGGGGAAGAAAAGAGTGATGACCTACTGTTGGCACAATCTTCAGAAAATCTCATCAAGTCTATTCCTCAACAAGTTAACGCATGCATGGAAAAAGTTACGTTCACAAATGTTGATATTCTACTAGGTAACACTCTTCATAACTGCCCGTTGTACCTATTTGTCCATATACGTGATTAAAGGGTAAATAAAAATTTTGTTGATGGAGGTTCCTCAGTGAACATCTTGAATTCGCACTGTGAAAGAACTTGGTATTCCCATGACTGAACTTTCGGAAAGTCGTGTCATGATACAAAGATTCAATCAAGAGGGGCAAAGAGCCATAGATGCTATCAGGTTGGGAATCACCAGTGAATATATGCAATCAAGTGCATGGTTGCATGTGATCGATGCAAAGACTTAATACAACGTCTTGCTTGGAAGGCCTTTGATACGTGAGAATAAAATGATTCCATATACCTACCATCAATATTTGAAATACTACGAGGGTGAAGTCGAGAAGAAGATAGTTGATAATGATGAGTCACTCACCGAGGCTGAGTCACACTACGCTGATGCATAGTTCTACTTGAAGAACCACACTGTGAAGGAGCTAAAAACTGATGATGTCATGAATGACAAGAATGACGAGCCCAAAACTACAAGTGATGAGGTGAGTGTTAGTAGAGCCTTATCTGTTACTAAGGAGGCACAACCTAACTTGAATAAATCTTATAGAGGGGATATTGCATCTTATGGTAAGAAAGTAACTCTTGCGCTCCAATATGTCCCTAAAGGGAAGAAAGATGAAGGTGAATCATCTGATCTCCAAACTAACATGCTAAAGAAATTAACTCTTCCGGTAAAATGAATTGAGGTAGTAAAATTGTCCTCAAAGACAGTTGCAGGGTTTGTGGCCCAAAATCATTTGCATAATATGGTACTCCCTACAAAGCGAACAGATAAAGGTTTTGATCCTAACGCTCACAGGCTATTTGCAAAAATTGGATACAATCCCAATGAGCCGTCAAAGTTAGCGAAGCTCCGATCAGAAGCTACGACGAGGCAACCATGTGAAGGTTTGGGATACAAGAAACTGTCACAAGTGCGCATCTCTATAAGAAGGGTGGGCAGTAAATATATAATTCTAGAAGATGAATCTACCGCTTCTAACAAGCCTTCTATCTTTGATCGACTTGGAAAATCAATTGTGAGGGCTTCCGTGTTTTAGAGATTAGGTCCATTAAATAAAGGGAATAAGTTCCAGAGAAATTACCTAAATACAAGGACACCCGTTTCGCCCAAAATTTGGAAGATCTTTAATGATTTCCAAAGTCAGGTTCCTTCTAAAATAAGGCGACAAACAAAAGTCATGGTTTCGTGTGATGGGGTACTAAAGGTGAAGACATACACTGTGGTCTACAATGAATAATGTGATGATGATGAAGAAAGTGTGGGTTCTTTTTATCGTGTTACTGAACAAGGCGAGCACGGTGTTTCATCCCTTATGGAGGATGACGAGAAATAGGACGATGTTTCACCGTGTTATCACATATCCTTCAACGATGGCGACCCTCAAGAACATAAAGATGCGAAAGATGCTCCTCGGAACTTGAAGAAGGGGTGAAGGCAATGATTTATGCCTTAAAAGAAGATAACCTTGGCACTGATGAAGAACCAAGACCCACCTACCTAAGTGCTTTACTAGAAGTTGATGAAGAAAGAAGTTATATTGAGTTAGTCAAGATGTTTAGGGATGTCTTTGCTTTGAGTTACAAAGAATTTCCTGGCTTGGACCCTAGAGTATCAGTCCATCACCCTGCAGTCAAGAATGGCGGTCGTCATGTTAAGCAAGCTCAAAGGCGCTTTAGGCCTGACTTGGTTCCCCTGATTGAAACTGAAGATAACAAACTCATTGAAGATAGATTTATTCGGGAAGTTAAACACCCAACATGGGTTTCAAGTATTGTCCTTGTAAGGAAGAAGAATGACTAGATTCAAGTGTGGGTTGGCTTCAGGATCTCAACAATGAGTATCCTAAATATGAATTCCCGCTTCTTATTCCAGAGCCGATGATCGCTGAAACTACTTGGTTTGAGGAAATGTCATTTATGGATGGTTCATCGAGATATAACCAAATTCGCATGGCACCAAAAGATGAAGAGCTTACTGCACTCCGCACCCCCAAGGGTATTTACTGCTACAGGGTAATGCCCTTTGGCTTGAAGAATGTTGGTGCTTATTATCAAAGGGCTATGCAGGATCATTTTGACGACCTTCTCCACAAAAATATCGAATGTTATGTGGACAACATGGTGTTAAATCAAGAAACAGGGGCGACCACTTGCAAGACATGAATCCATTGAAATGCTCCTTTGGAGTTACTTTCGCAAAGTTCTTTGGTTTCATTGTGCGACATCGAAGGATTGAAATTGGTCAAGCCAAAGTAGATGAAATCTTGAAAATGCTTGAGCCTCGAGATATTCACGAATTGAAAAGTCTGCAAGGAAAGTTAGCGTAACTTAGGAGATTAATCTCAAACCTAGCTAGGAGATGCCAACCATCCAGTCACCTTATGAAGAAAGGTGTCCCTTTCAAATTGGGCCAAGCGTGTAGAAATTCCATTGAGAGCATCAAATCCAACTTGATGAATCCTCCAATTTTAGCAGCCGTTATACCTGGAATGCCATTGATACTATACATTGTGGCACAAGAAAGGTCTATTGGAGCACTGTTGGCCCAAGAAAATAGTGAGGGAAAAGAAAACTCTCTTTACTACTTGAGCAGGATGATGACACCGTACGAGCTGAATTATTCACCAATTTAAAAGTTGTGTATGGCGCTAGTCTTCTCAATTCAAAATTTGAAGCACTACTTTCAAGCTCATGTTTTTCGTCTTGTTTCTTAGGCAATTCCCATCAAGTTCGTGATCTAGAAACATGTTCTTAGTGATCGACTAGCAAGATGGTACCTCAAATTTCAATAATTCAAGATTTTGTACATCCCTCAAAAGGATATAAAAGGACAAGCATTGGCAGACTTCTTGGCAGATCATCCGATACCCGATGACTGGGAGCTAACTGATGAACTACCTGATGAGGTCGCAATGGTCATTGAAGTTCAACCTCCATGGAGGATATACTTTGATGGTGTTGTGCATCGCGGAGGAGCTGGTGTTGGCATAGTATTTGTCACTTTCCAATGTGAAGTCTTGCCCTACTCCTTCACCTTGACACAACTCTGTTCCAACAATGTTGCTGAGTATCAAACATTAATACTTGGGCTTGAAATGGCTATTGATATGTCGCGGTTGTAACTTCAAGTCTTTGGTGACTCCTAGTTAGTGGTCAATTAGCTCTTAGATAGTTAAGAGGTCAGAAAAACCTGAACTACGCCCTTATCATAATTACGTTAAGAAATTAATGGGGTGAGTCCACAGTGTGACTATTCAACATATGCCAAGGAAAGAAAACAAGAAGGTTGATGCTTTAGATTCCCTAGCTTCATCTTTTACCCTGCATGATCAAGCGCAATTTACTATCTGCTAAAAATGGGTAGTATTGCTGCCAAATGAGGCTGAAGGAGAAGAAAATGAAATTAAGCCTCTTGTCGTTGTTTCTGAAGCTAAGAAAGAAGAATGGAAACAACCCATTATCGAATACTTAAGCTATGGGATACTTCGAGAAAATCAGAGGAGAAGGACTGAAATCCGGCGTCGTTTACCTCGCTTCCTTTACTACAAAGATACTCTATACATAAGGTCATTCAAGGGAGTACTCTTGCAATGCTTAGGGGAAGAAAACGCACTCCTAGCTTTGCTAAGGGCACACTCTGGGGTATGTGGGTCACACCAGTCTAGACCAAAGCTCCACTTCCATATAAAAAGGATGGGATATTATTGGCCAACAAACTACGCTAAAAAATTCAAGGTTGTCAATTTCATACAAATTTCATTCATCAACCTCCTGAAGTGTTGCACCCGTTATTGCATCCTGGCCGTTTGGCGCTTGGGGATTGAATGTCGTTAGACCACTACCAAAGTTCTCTGGTGGGCACCTACACATCATGGCTGCAACTGAATACTTCTCAAAATGGTCAGAAGTAAAGAAGGGAATGTTGCAAGTTTCATCCGAGAAAACATTATCTATCGCTTTTCCATTCTTCGCTACATAATAACTGATAATTTCAAGTCGTTCAACAATAGGTTGATGAAGAAGATTTGTGAACTCTTTGGCTTCAAGCAACGTACCTCTTCTATGTACAATGTTGCTGCCAATGGTCTAGCCGAGGCATTCAACAAGACTTTATGCAACTTGTTAAAGAAATTTGTCTCCAAATCCAACCGAGATTGGCATGACCATATAGAAGAAGCTCTGTGGGCATACATGACAACTCATTGCACGCCAACACAAGCGACCCCTTATGCACTTGTTTATGGATTTGAAGTCGCCTTGTCAGTCGAGCGACAAATACCTTCATTACGATTAGCTATTCAAGAAAGAATCACTGATAAAGGAAATGCTCGATTTAGATTAGCATAGTTAGAGGCTCTTGACGAGAAGAGGTTGGAAGCACAACAGAGTCTTGAATGTTATCAAGCTCGATTGTCTCACGCCTTCAATAAAAGTGTTCTCCCAAGATCCTTTCAAATAGGAGATCAAGTCCTTCTCGTACGAAGACCCATTATTTGTCACGCCCCAAAAACCGAGAAGCGCGCCCGATGCTCAACCGAGTAAACCTGAGCGAGCAACCCTGTTAGGTTTCATTCTACCCAAACTAATTCATAAATAAAGAGAAGATGAACTTCATTACTCATACTTTGTAAATATTTCATTAACAACTTCCAATTTGTTTCCATTAGCAGTTTCAACCATAATATCAAAAATATTACAATTTTTATAGATATGAAGAAAACATATTTGCCAAATACCAATATTTATAACTTAATTTCCAATATCAAGCACCACCCACAACCTGTCAACGGAGCCTCTAAAAAAACTGAAGAGTAATATGGAAATGTCGAAGCCAAAGGCTCCGGCTATACCTCAAAATACAAAGTACATGATAAACAAATGATACAGAATCCCGAAATGAAGCGGGGATCACCAAGTTAGCTGAAAGGAGCATATCGCTATCACTGATCACTGCCGCCTACGGTGGAACCACCTGCATTCATTAAAGATGCAGTGCCCCCGGCAAAAGGGACGTTAGTACTGTCGAATATGTCACGACCCAAATCTCGATTCAGGTCGCGATGGCGCCCAACAACGAGGTTAGGCCAGCCAATAGAGAAACGGTAAGTGTTACCATTCCCCGTTACGCAAATTCATCTTTTAACCAATTTTTAAACAGACATAAACATGATAATGGCGGTGATGTGAACTAAAACTACAAGTGCGGAAATCAACCAATAGGCATGTTGCATAACATATGTACAACCAACCACCCAAAATATACACCACGTGTGTGCCAGGAACTAGTGTCACGAGTGCCACGAGCAACTACTGAATATACAATGACTACAATATATACAGGGTCTCAGTCTGAATGAAATGGACAGAGAATATAACAAAAGAACTCCAGGGTGCTGCTAGGAAGTCGCCGAGAAAGCAGCTCACCGTGAAGTATGACCACGCTATCAATATCTAGCACCGGCCTGATAATCAGACGTACCAGCTTCCGGACCTGTACGGAAGAGAAAAGAAAGTGCAGCATGAGTACATATTAAATAAATATATACCCAGTGAGTATCCCGCCTAAACTCGAAGAAGTAGTGACGAGAGGTCAACTCGATACTCACTAAGGTCCAACACTAATAACATATGATAAAATATAATGAAATACAGTAAACATGTCAGGGAAATAAGCAACAAGTATATATATCTAGAGCAGAAATCCAAACAATTGCTGAACTAAACAATAAAGCACTTTCAAGGGTAAGACCACCGAACGAAACAATAATCACAAATTCTTAGATCCGCCGTGGCGTACGGCCCGCTCCCATAAGGTACCTTCTACACTCGTCGTGGCGTACGGCCCGATCCCATATTTATTTCAATTTCTTTTCAACACTGTCGTGGCGTACGGCCCGATCCCATATATTTCATAATTTCTCGACACTGCCGTGACGTACAGCCTGATCCCATATATATTCAATTACTTTCAACACTGCTGTGGCGTACCCGATCCCATATATTTTATAATTTCTTTTCAACTCTGCCGTGGCGTACGGCCCGATCCCATATAGACATAATCACTCTCAAACCTGTCGTGGTGTACGGCCCGATCCCATAATCTTTCAATACTTACTTTCCATAACAAATTCCTTGCCATTCAACAATTTTTCAACAAAGCCTCAGAGAAATAACACTATTCAAAACATANTAAAGCCTCAGAGAAATAACACTATGCAAAACATAATTTCATAGTACATATGGCATCACAATAAATCGTATAAAGCATTACAAGACAAACATATCAGGCATTACGAGAAAAGCATATAAGGCATGATGTGGGCCTAACTACCCGGACATAACAATAATAGCCGCTACGTACGGACTCTCGTCACTTGGCGCGTACGTAGCCCCCAAACAAGTTACACATAGCATATACATCACCAATGGGGACAATTCCTTCTTACAAGGTTAGAAAGGAGACTCACCTCGTGTCGAATATACCCCACGAACCACAATTGCGCCCGAAATTCCAAACTCAACACCCGAGGACTCGCAACTAGCCAAAAGGTATACAATACATCAATGCATGCACAATGTGATAAATTATCTTAGCTATTCAATAAAGTCGTTGTTCTTGAAGAATTTCCAAATTCCAACCCAGGTCCCGCATGATCAAATTCCGAGAATTCTCAAAGGGATCACTCACCCATAACATAAGGATCATTAATGTGTGATTTCTACTTAAATTCATGGCCTAAATAGATAATCACAAAATCCTCAAGAACCCTAAATTTACTACCTAACCACACCAGCAGTGGATTTTGCTGGTTTTTGGTCTCGAGCGGGGTATGGGAAGCACCTGGGCCCACCTGAGCCCCCGTCCAAATATACCAACAAGTCTGTATTCATGATACGGACTCGCTCGAACTCCTGGGACATGGAAAACAACAACGAGACTCAAAAATTCAACCCCAAAACTTAAGAACTTGAAACTCTAGAATTCACATCAAGGCGCCGAACCAGCCTAAACTACTCGGAATGACTTCAAATTTTGCAGACAAGTTATAAATGACATGACGAAACTATTCCCGGTCTCGGAATTTCATTCGGACCTCGGGAACATAAAATCACCATTCAAGCCAAATTTCAAATTCTTTGAAAAAAAATCCTCAAAACTTCATTAACTCCAATTCCCCATTATGATCCGAAACCAATCAAATCAAGTCCGTTTCTTACCAAATTTCACAGATAACTTAAATAACACATATTGAACGTGTTCCGGGCTCCGAAATCATAATACGGGCCCGGCAGCACAGGTTTCACATCAAGGTTCATGTTTATAAGCCTTTAATATCTTCATAAAACAATTTTTTTTAAAATTCATTTCTCGGACTTGGGTCCTCGGAATTCGATTCCGGCATATACCCAAGTCCCATATTTTCCTACGGACCTTCCGGGACCGTCGGATCAGGGATCCGGGTCCGTTTACCAAAAATGTTGACCAAAGTCAACTTTATTCAATTAATTAACATAAGTTAAACTCTTAATCAAGTTTTGACATAAAGGCTTCCTGGCTTTAACGTCGTGGCACGACGCAAGTCAACTTTTACCACTTTTCTCGCCACTTTGACGATATGAACTGGGCTCCTAGCTTGGAATCAAGCTTATGCCCACGAGCGGTGGGAGGTGGTAGAGAGATGACCGAGCCAAGCCTAAATTTCTTCATTTTGCACTTCTTGGCCCGTGTGTGAGGAATGTCATTTTGCCTTCTTTGTTCT
>ML295710.1:15044-39822 GCA_005239495.1 Nicotiana undulata | reverse complement strand
CCGACTATTTTACAAAATGGGTAGAGGCAGAAGCATTCAAACAGGTGCGAGAAAAGGAAGTTAGAAGCTTCTTGTGGGGAAACATAATATGCCGCTTCGGTATACCAAAAGAGATCGTGTGTGATAATGGCCCACAGTTCATAGGCTCACAAATCACAGAATTCTTCGAAAGCTGGCAAATCAAACGGATCACTTCAACTCCATATNTTACCAGCGGTACTATGGGCATATAGAACAACTTCAAAAATAGCCACGGGAGAAACTCTGTTCGCACTTGTCTATGGCTCAGAAGCCTTAATACCTGTGGAAATTGGCGAACCAAGCATAAGGTTTATAACAACTACGGAGGAAGCAAACGATGACGAATTAAGGACTAATCTAGATCTGCTTGAAACACAAAGGGAAGCAACGCTAATACGGATGGCAGCTCAAAAACAAATCATAGAGCGTTATTACAATCGTAAAGCTCATCTCAGATACTTCAAGATTGGGGAGTTCGTCCTCAAAAAAGTCTTTCAATCAACGAAAGAAGCAGGCGCAAGAAAGTTGAATCCAAATTGGGAAGGACCTAACAAAGTCTGAGGCATAGCTGGGAAGGGCGCCTGCGAGCTGGAAGCCATGGCCGGTAGAATCCTACCGACAAGATGGAATGCCATCCACTTGAAGAAGTACTACTTCTAAGGAAAAGAAGTACCCTCGGTTAGGTATCACACGTTCGATTTTATTTTGAACATTTAAGTTTACTAACCTTTTTAGATGATAGGCATAAAGCTAACCCATCACCAAATGATGATATTAGACCTGCAAAGACGCGAGGAAGTAACACAATTCCCGGTCTAGGGTTACACTTTCTGATGGACGTTTTAAATGGTTAAGCATTCATCATCTAAAAACTATATACCTTCGAGTCCCACACGTTTTTCCTTTTCAGGAAAAGGACCACAAGGAAGGAATAGTCAAGTGCTCAAGACTCTTCAAAGCTCAAACACTTGGGGGACTATACAGTATGGAAGGCTAATACGAAGCAAAGAAGAATATCAGAAAGTCAAAGCTCGAGCCTGAAGATCCATCTACCCAACAAGTCAAGTGATACGAGCAAAATCGAAAGAGCTGAAAACTCAATTAAAAAAACCTTTGGGTTGAAAGGCAAAATATTAGCCACGAGGAAGAAATGCACATCTTTGTACTTATTCAAAACTGTTGTAACCAAAAAACAGTTAGGGGTAAAAGATCATCATCATTGTACTCATTTAAAAACTGTTGTGATTAAAAACAGTTACAAAATTTTTGTACTCATATAGAAAATTGTTATCAAATAAAACAGTTACGGATGAAAGATCAAAATCTTTGTATTTATTCAGAAAAATGTATCAAATAAAACAGATACGGATGTAAAAGCATTTCCCTCATACTTATTAAAAACTGTTATCAACAAAAACAGTTGCGGGTGAAAACCCCAATCTTTATAAAAACTGTTACGAACGAAAAACAGTTGTTCCCTTGTATTAACTCGAAAAAGTTGTTACATATGAAAAACAATTACGAAATACAAGTGTATATCAAATCTGTTAAATAAAAACAGCTGCAACATGAGTTTTAGACGATAATCAAACACATGTAAAATGTCGTGAAAGTTCAAACAAAAAACTTTCCTCAGAAACATTCTTAAACATGTGAAAAATTTCTATCACTCTATTGCATTATTACACCATCATGAAGTTGAGACGTCTTCTTCATTAAGTGTCAATCATAAAGGGCACTCTTTCATAAACAAAGCCCACTATAAAAAGGATCACATTTTATATACAACATCGTGCCTACTACGAAAAGGTACGAGTGATTTCAGCATCTTCATGCAAAAACTCAGAGGTAAAACAAAAACCTCAAATTAAAACATGCAAAAGACTTAAGAGTGAAGACAAAACTCAAAGCAAAAAAGTCATACTTGCATATATTCAAAAAGAGCGGCTAAGTAAAAACTAAGTACTAACTAGTACTTAGCCGCATATAATTTATACATTAAGGTGCCCCTAAGTTGTCATTTGGGGACTTTAAAAGATCCAAATCTACCCCCGATGGAGCTGGGGGTAACCACCAATCAAATAAAAAAAAAGAAGGGGTGAATTAACAGCTTAATCTTCTTGAGGAGGAGGAGTGACTTCTTCACGGGCAGAAAGAACAGGAGCAACTTGAGACGAAGAGGCGTGAGCAGCGGGAGTCTCATCTTCAGGTGAAGAGAAAGTCTGATCTTGTTGATCCTTCTCCATGGCTTCCTTGATTTTAGAAATTTCAGCGTCAAGATCAAAATCTTCCCGACTCATTTCCGTCAATGTGTCGAGGCGAGAATTCGTGTATGCCCAACTAACATCGACAGCAGTCGCCTCTTTGAGAATTTCATAATCTTTCTCCCATATCTGAAGTTCAGCTCTTAACCCGTCCTTCTCGGCTTCAGTAGCTTCATGGGCAGCCCTCAAAGGTACAATTGACTCCTCCAAAGTGTGGACTTTTTCCAAAGCATCACGAAGATCCTCTTGAGTCCGGGTGAGTGACTGCACAAGCTCACTTGAATATTCCTCTGTCTGCCCCAACAAGTCTTTCAAGTTTCTAACTTCTTCGGAGGCACAGGATAATTGCTCAGCAAACAAAGACTCAAGAATGCTCTTGTCTTTGTTCGCTTGGCTAGAAGAAGCCTTCTCCACAGCCAAATCTGCATCCACGACTCTCATCTGCCGCTCCAAGGTACACTTTTCTTCTTCTAAGGCTTCCATGTCGAGCCTCAGGCTTTCATATTGCCCCTTCCAATTCCCTGCTTCAGCATGTCACTCCTTTAGCTCTTGTTCCGTGTTAGAAATTCTCTTCATGAGCTCCATGCCTATAAGATTGGTCTACAAATAAGAAATCAGTTAGATACAATAAATTTCATGTACAAAAATGAAATAAAAGAAAAACGGATTTTACCTTCAAAGAGGAATGTACGACTTCATTAGCCCATGTAAGGGCACTATGGCTATCAAGCTTGGTCCTCTCTGCTAGGCCAATCAAAGGCTTCAACCACACTTCAGGTTGGCCAGATTTCTTAAAAAGGCTCCTGTCAGCCGGAACCTCAATTAGCACTTGCCTCATCTCCCTGCTGGAAGACCCTACTTCTCTAACAGGAGGCACGGAAGCAAGCTGAGACAAAGGAGCGACGGGTAATGAAATATTTGGAGCAAAGGAAGCATCAGGCGTGGAAGTTTGAGGAGACGAGAAAGCCACGGGAAAGGCAGCAACAGAAGTAGTAATGGCCAAAGAAGTAGAGGAAATAAACGGAACAGACAAAGGGGTTTCTCTAAAGGAGGGGGAAAAATAGCTAGAGGCATCTCATTAGCAGCAGGGCCAAAGCCTTCGCGAAATAAATGATCCACGGAATCCTGTGCAGGAGAGGAAGAAGCATCCCCAGATGTTGAAGGTCTAACATCAGGCATGGAAGACACTGCCACGGGTGTAGACTCATCGTCTGAGACCACCTTTCTTCTACGTGACCTGTGCACCAAAGTGCCCTCTTCTTCTTCTAAGGTCCTAGACCCACTAACTTTCCTCTTTGAAGAAGAGGAGCCAATAATAATTTCCTGGGCCTGAGCCAAGGACATATTCGAAATGGATGCAGCAGACACCCCCGAGCAGAAAACCCTGTCGAAAGAAAACGATTGAACAAACGAATAAAAAGAGGCTCGAGTAAGGAAAACAAGCAAAAAACAAAAGTTTCACTTACCGTGAGTCTTCACTTTCCAACCGTACTTCCCAGATAAGTACTTCCAAGATATTTCCTCCAATGGAGCAACCGATAACAGCTTTTCTACCCAATCATGGATACCAGAGACATTCTCAACAGTACCCATGATTGCTGAAAGAAGAGGAAAACAGCTACGGTGTTAATAAAACACTTAAAGCAAAGAGAAGAAAATAACAAGTGTGAGCTAAAATGTACTCACGTGCATGATTCCATTTCTCAGGGAAGGGGAGATTTTCTTCACCCACTAAAGCAGCAGTGGGCACGGCAACATACCGAAGGTACCAACCTCTATCCTTGTCGTCCTCAGGGGTTACCAACACTCTTTTGCTCCTAACAGCCTGAGTGAAAACCCCTTGACGAAACAAGGTAGGAGAATAAAGATGAATGAGATGATTGAAGGTAAAAGGAACCGAGGCCAAAGAAGCTAAACATCTAAGACACGCGACAACTCGCCACACCAGCGAACCAACTTGTCCTAAGCAAATGTTGAAGAAACGACAAAATTCGATGATGACTGGATCAATAGGAGGTCTAAACCCTAGAGTGAAAGGGTAGGTATAAACAAAAGAATGACCCGTCTTGTAAGACGTTATTCTTTGATTGCTATTTGGAATAACAATGGGAAAATCAGACGCCCAGGAACATTCCCTGCGAACAAGGGGAATCAAACCTTCAGTAATAAGAGTAGGATACTTATCAACACTATCAAGGGATAATGACTAGTCTACAAGAACTTGGCTATCCCTGGTGAAGGTAAACTCGGCTGGAATGATTTCATCCACTCGTGGTTCGCGAAGGGGTTCATGATGATCTCTACCCCTGGACAACGACCTGGAAGCCCTAGCTCTTGGAGAGACTAAAGACCTAGAAGAAGGAAGGGGAAAAATCTGGGAAGAAGAAGAGCCCCTCAAAGGAGTAGAACTTAAATTCCTCAGTCTACCACCCCTCCGACTCCGAGTCGGAACAGAAGATGGTGTCAAATTCTCGACGTCTATTACTCTTTCAGATTGGTTCGAAGAAGACATGTTTATGGAAACAAGAAGAAATTCTTTACAAGTAAAAGAGACAAGCTAGAAAGTGTTTCGTGGAAGTAAAGAAAATAAAAGAGGTATTTATACTTGAAGACAACTGTCAAGCATGGGAAAAAACAATAATGAGAAAAGTCATAATTGAAGGCGTCACTTCGTGACTGATGCAGCCACAGAAAGCCCTAAAAGACGTCGAGTAATTGCATAACCAATCCATAGAGAACACGTGGATTCATCATTAAATGGAAGTGACAAGTGACGCCTATGTTCAGAAAAGGATACAATGTTTCGAGGTAAAGCGGCGGCAAAATATTTCTGCCATAAATGCATATCCACTTACCAAATATTAATCGATAAATAAACGGTAAGTGGGGGGACTATTTGTATTGGTAAAAAAGAGTTTCACATGTAAGATGATTCCTGACGACTCAGGAAGCTACGTGGACCAAGGAAAATATGACTGTTGGATATGATTCTATAAAGAGGTACGGGACAGAAAGGTACGGATCAATAAACCTAGGGGTAATCAGCTACAGGAAACCCAATCTAATTGAGACAAAGAAGAGACACGGTTAGAATAAATCCGGACAGAGATACAGGCAGATTCGGAGATCCTCAATTAATGACTCACACATTACACAACCTTCACACAACAATTACGGTTACTCTTTGTAACGTCCCATTAATGTAATAATTAGTCATTAATGAGTGATCATTGTGATAGGTAGATGTTATATTAAGAAATTTCCTATATAAGGGAAGAAAATATAACTTGTAGAGGACATCTGAACGACTAATGCAATACACTTTATTTTTCTTAGCATCTTATTATCATCATTTGTTGACTCCTCTTTACTTAATATTATTTCTTTGATTATCAATAACTCGTGTTCATCCTAAAAATAGCTTTGGTCAAATGATCTAATTCTTTGGTTAAACAGCAACGGCGATCAACAACTTAATATCATATTTTCCATTGACATGAGTGTCGTATATAGATATTACCGGCCAACAATGCACAAAACCATCAATGGATGGTTTAAATGCCATGAACACATATCTAAATGTGCTCTGGTGTTCCCGGACTCCGCTCAAGCTTCCATTCAAAAACAGTCCCGAGGTTAAAGTGTTGCAATACAGCCATGTACCTGGGTAGAGCGGCAAAGGACTTATCCCAGTTACCATAAACAATTTCAAACGCACGTTTAACGCCCGAGAAATGCCTTTCTTTTGGTAATGGTACATCCTTATACCTGGTGGACATATGTTATACACTTTTTTATCTTGTACCTTGTGGACGCTTCAATGTGTGGAATCAAGACAAGAGAAATCAAGTCAACATTCAAGCTAAAATGATTCCCACTAATGTGTCCATTTCACAAGTGTGTGTGCCGATGTATTTCCTCACAATACACATATTTGTTTTCAACTTTATCGCACGCAGAATCCAATTAAAACCTTGAAACCATCTACGACAAGTAACCTTGTATACTTTCGGAGATGACTTATGAACCACGATCTCACTACACTATTTTATGATGTACATTCGCACCGCTCTACTTTGGCGTGCTATATCAGCAAAAAGCATATTCTTTGACAGCACCGTTGCTATAGATTCATCCAACATTGCTATCAGAATTTCGTCAAGATCCCTTGTGATGGCATCCACATCCGGCATACTTGGCAACTAATCAAGGTAGGGAATATCCCTTGAATGAAATGGCACATAGGACTCGTACACTTTTGGTCTAGCGAGAGGTGGAGCATTCTCCCTCGTCAAATCAGGTTCAACATTATCTTCCTCATCATTATCACCCTCATCAGGGAAGGATGAGTCATCTCCAGACTCATCACCATTGTTGTCATATTCACTATCATCTTCCTGTCTCTGCGCATCTGCTAGATCCTAAATAAATATGTTGTCTTCGGGCAATTGAGTAAGGATAGGGCCTTCAAGTTGCTCGTTTTCACCGCACAACCAATAAATTAGTTTCTCAAATTCATCCAAACATTACATATAAACTTTATTACTTAACTTACAAATCATAATGTGTTGATATCCCATGATGCACATTATCATGTTGTTGATGACTCCTGGATGAACCACCATGATCCAACACACCAAAACTAGGCATATTCTAACTGTCTGTTGGTTCATAACTTGTAAAATTCATATTTGGACGGTACCACTTATGGAATATATGAGTGTTAATACAAATACAATACATAAAAATAAACATCGTAACACAAAAGAATGTAATATCCCGACCGGTCATTTTGAGCTCAGCGCGTTGTTCGGCAGTTTGAGGCCATGAGTAGCTTCACTTCAGGTATTGTGACTTGTACGTGTGGTCAGAATTGAATATCGGAAACTTCGGAGTTAATTTCGAAAGAAAATTCTCACTTCGGAAGCTTTAAGTTGGAAAAATTTACTAAGGTTGGACTTTTGAGTAAACGACCTAAGGATTGAGATTTGAAGGTTCAAACAAGTTTGTATATGGTTTTGGACTTGGGCGTATGTCCGGGTCAGGTTTTGGATGGCTCGGGAGCGTCTCGGCGCCTATTGTGGAAAGTTGTCATTTTGGAAGGATTTCATAAATTTGGGTTAAAGTGTAATTTAATGCTATCGGTGTCTGTTTGGAATTCCGAGCTTGGAAATAGCTCCTTATGGTGATTCTGTCTTAGGAGTGTGTCTGGATGTGGATTTGTAGGTCCGTAGTTCATTTCGGAGTCATTTGGCGAAAGTTGGAAAGTTTAAGGTTTTTGAGAAGTTTAACCGGGAGTGGACTTTTTGATATCGGGTTCGGATTCCAGTTTTGGAAGTTGGAGTAAGTCTGTAATGTCGAATGTGACTTTTTTGCAAAATTTGATGTCAATCAGACGTGATTTGATAGGTTTCAGCATCGAATGTAGAAGTTTGAAGTTCTAAAGTTCATTAAGCTTGAATTGGGGGCGATTCATGGTTTCAGCGTTGTTTGATATGATTTGAAGGCTCGACTAAGTCTATTGGTGTTTTAGGATGTGTTGGTATAATTGGTTGAGATTCGAAGGCCTCGGGTGGCTTTCGGATGGTCAATGGGTCGAGTTTGGACTTGGAAGATGTGTTGAGACAACTAATATCTGGTGCAATCGCACCTGCGTGAAAAGGATTGTAGGTGCAAGCCCGCAGGTGCGACTATGTGGTCGTAGAAGTGACATTTGGACGGAGTTAAGATGGCCGCATGTGCGACTATGTGGTCGCAGAAGTGACATTTGGACGGAGCTAAGATGTCCGCAGATGCGAGGATGTTTCCGCATTTGCGAGCCCGCAGATACGAGGATGTTTCTGCATATGCGAGCCCGCAGAAGCGAAATGCGAGAGGGGCGGCTAGGTCACAGAAGCGGAAGGGCATCTGCATGTGCGAAGGCGCATAAGCGCGTGGCAGATGCAGAACCGGTTGTGTAGGAGCGTAGAATGGTCCGCAGAAGAGGATTTTTCCTGGATTGGAGGGAACCACACCTGCGATGGATTTTTCGAAGGTGCAGAGCCGCACATGTGCGGAAGGTCAGCTGGGCAAATTGTTTTAAAAACGGGACTTGGGCTATTTTTCTTCCATTTTTCATTTGGTTGGGGCGATTTTGGAGAGCTTCAAAGGAGATTTTCATCAACCAACACAAGGTAAGTGACAGTTAAATGCATGGTTTGTATAAGGATTTAAACATGGATATTAGTAGAAATTATGGGGGTTTTGGTAGAAAACGTAGAATTTGGTATTTTGGTATTTTGACCACGAATTTGGGCATGGAATTGAGAATAATTTGAGTTCGTGATGCTATGGGTAATGTTTATCTTCAAAAAAATTCGGAATCCGGGCACGTGGGCCTGAGGGTGATTTTATCGACTATTCGAGCGAAGTTGGAATTTTTGTAAATTTGATTATAGTGTGTATTAGAGTATTTATTTATAGATTTGCACATTTATTGACTAGTTTTGGAGCGTTGTAGTTGTTCGAAAAGCTTTGGAGCTGGTTATGGAATTTTGAAGCGGGGTAAGTCTTTTTTCTAACCTTGTAAGAGTGAAATAAACCCCACAGGTGAATTGATTTAATATGTACTTCTATTTGTGAGGGCTACGTACACAAGAGGTGACGAGAGTCTGTACGTAGCTACTAATTGTGCTTATGTCCGGCTAGTCTAGGACCTAAATCATGTTATACTTGCGAGTTTTCTCTCTACTTGTTAATCTAATTACTTAAGTCATATTGAAACTTGACAAAGGAATCGTAATAGGTTAAACTTCATTTACTTGGCCGTTGATGAGAATGCTAATTCTTTAAAAATTTATCCCTTAATAAATCTTGAATTGGTTGTGTTAATAAATTTACCCCTTTGTGCAGGTACATATATGTCTAGTGGCATTGTGGGCGCATAGGCGCGGTTTTTGCGGGGACTTAGGTGAGCTGCATCCCATATTACGAGTCTGCAGCACATGGAGTCTCCATCCGAGTTATTTACACTCTCCTGTCTAATTATATCTCAGATAAATATGGTATTTTACTATATTTCCTAGTTAATGTGCATGCACTCGTGACACCAGATTTTAGGGGTGCTTATGGATTGTTCAATATTAAAGTTATAAAAATATTGTTATTTACTCTATAAATTTTATCTCTTACTATTTAATTGAAGGAAATTATGAATTCAAACTTGCTAAAAGAGTAATGAAGTTAATCATTTAATTGTTGGCCTTCCTAATAGCAGTGTTAGGCGCCATCACGACCTTTAATGCTTTTTGGGTCGTGACAACATGGTATCAGAGTGTTAGGTTCACTTAGGTCTCATGAGTCATGAGCAAGTCTTGTAGAGTCTTGCAGATCGGTAAGGAGACGTCTGTACTAATCTTCGAGAGGCTGCAGAGTTGTTAGGAGCACTTCCCTTCTTGGTTCCTCTTCGTGCAATATGATTTTCTTTGAGGCTTATGCCCTTATTTCCTTACTCCTCGGTCTTATGCGACGTGAAGCGCTTGTTATCAATTGGGAATCGAGTAATCGTAATGGTACTGCGGATTTGGTGCACGATGTTTCTCCCTGCGTATTTGATTGGGCTATTGTCGTCGCCTTGCAGAAGGATGTTCTGTCGTTTCAACTCAGTAGCAGTAGTTCCTATGGTTTTGAAGTTTGGGCACTGATTGTTATGAAGATTCGTGCATTGCTATCGCAGAGTGTTTGTGTAATGGTTGGGTGCTTGTCTATGTGACGGGCAGTGAATGACTCAAAAGGAGGTTTTCCTCAGTGTACGATTCAGAGGTTCGACATTCTATTTCCAGCGGAGGAAAGGCAATCGGACTATGGATCTTCAGGTTCGGGATACTGGAGTAACGAGACTTGGTATTTTCGAGCATGGTGGAATTTTCAATTATGATGTGGTGTCATCATCCTTGTTGAACACACTAAGGTTCGAAGGTGTTATGGTCTTCATCAATTTGCCTTCGAGGCAGGGTAGTGTGAATTGGTGTTGGAGAGGCGGTTGTCACAGATAGCGGGGTGTAGCGATTTCGGAATCAAATGGGTATTCCTAATGTTGGTGGCTCGAGAAGGATGATCTTCTAGGAGGCTTGGAGTTGGTCGCAATTTATCAACTCAGGTGTTACAGAGTTGGATTCGAATTTGAGGCAACAATTGGGCAACGAAGGATGAGGAAGGACATGTGGGAGGTGTTTTGCAGTGGTTGAATTACTGATAGGTCAAGTATGAGAAGCAGATATCGAGCAGTTACTTAAAGAAGATGGTTTAGCCAATGTGGGAGTGACAGAGTAGCGTATGGATTCTGCAGTAGGATAGCCACATGACTTGAGGAAGGTTTGGAGTAATTTGGGATTCATGGTGCATAGTGACTAGGTCTACAGACTTAATTTGGAATGTTGGCTACTATACGGAGGAAGGTTGGATACGACAGAGAGGAGTTGGCTCGATACGAAGGGAAATTCAACATGATTTCGGATTGGAATGTATGTTCGGTTGATGTCAATAAAGAGTGAACAGACTTGTACAACTGGTGAGTGAGCACGGGCTCAGGAGGGTTTACTGACTTCGTAGTAATTGCACCCAGTGCAGCGTCGTTGGAAGATGTCGGCATGGAATTCCCATAGGTGGGTTATCTCCTGTGAGGAGGTTAGCAGTTGTGTGGTGTTGATGAAGCTTTTACAAAGAATTCTACTGGTTATCCGGTAAGAGGTCGAATATGTGAATGTGGCTAGTGATTCAGAATGTTCATGAAATGTCTAACAGAAAGATTTCGAGAAACTTGGCGAGTTGATTGTGTGAGATCATAGTAATTGGGAATGAGGAATCTTGGTGGGTTCCGGGGCTAAGAAATGGTAGCTTCAAGCTACCTGGGGGAGCCCCACCGTCTACGGTTAGATTGTGTGGTCATCTGCTTGTGTGGTTTCTGGTCAATTGTGTATTGGTGGGTCATTATGATTATGGAAAGAAAACAACAAAAAAAACATCAGCAGTAGTTCGAGCTAATGATTTGAGGAATGCGTGCTATATTTGGGCCTTATTGATTCATGTAAGGTTTTGGGAAGATCCAAAGTTTATGCTTGTGTGGATGTGATGTACAAGGAGAGGAATTCAGCCGGTTGCTCCTTGAGGAGGTGTTCATGTGCTAGTAGGGCCTTGGAGTTTGTTCATATTTGGGAACAAGTCAGAGTGGGTGACTCTCAACAATGGTCCTAGTGGGTTCAAAATAAGTGTGGTGCCTAAGGATTTCGAGTCCGTGGTATGGATAAGTATCGAGCTTTTACAGTGGATTATGAAAAGGGGCTTGGAGTGTTCTATGTTATTATTGGAGGAATATGATAAAATAACTTCGGATTCATATAGGAATTATCAGAATGGGTGTACCAATTAAAGATGTGAATGTGCACACAAGGAAGGTATCAGATGGTTTGTGGTTTTTTAGACAACGTGGTCTCATGAAATAGAGTTCTTCTGGATGAGTGCGGATTGGGTCTGTCATATTTTGAATGTAGATATTATTATTTCTAGGCAAGCTCGGAGTAAATTAGAAGAAGTCAGATCAGTTAGAAATGGTTGAATCGGCATAATGGTGGCAATGATCAGTTCCTTCAGTGTGTTAAGTTTTCCAGGTGATTGTGGCGGTATGTACGAGGCTTGACGAACGTCGTAATAGATTTTATTTGGAGGCATTCGAGTATTATGTATGTTATGTGTAGATGAATCCCGAAGGAGTCATGGTGGTTTAGACCACAACTTGAGGTTTGTATTTTCTGCGGTTAAGGGAATTCGGTCGTGTGTTGCGATGGTTTTCCAGAAATGAGATAAGTGAAAGGCTTTTATATGACGGAGTATTTATGCTAATAGTGGTTCAAGAGTTATGATGAAATTCTTGTGCTCACGTATTGGTAGGATAGGTGCAGTGAACGACATGGGAAATGGAAGTTGAGGATCAAGGTTGTTGTTCGGTGTTGACAAGAATGTCACGAGCTCGGATGAGCAGGAAAGAATTCAGATGTTTAGAGTAAACTGGTATTGTCTTTAGCGTCACTTGAGATTGGTGTCATGCAGAAGAGGCTTTGTGTATTGACTTGCGGATTTTTGGTTCACTTTACAGAATTAGAACGGTTGGTGGTATGGATGTGGGAACCTTGCTACCTGAGCGAAATGGTCGTAGGAGAATGCCCCACGGGGAGATTTTTATAAGTATGACATGTCAGTCACTTGATTATTAAAGATTGAAACCAAATATGGAGGTCATGGTAATATCACAAGTGCATGAGTTTATGCCTGAGAGCATTCTATTCCTTGGATTGTGGACTGTGTGATTTTGTTCGTGATTTGACGGTTGTTCTTATGTGTCGTGAATAGATCATTGTGGGTCCTTGAGAGGCTATTTTGCCGAGAATGGTATGATCAGAATCGTTTGAGGTCCGTTGATGGGTCCAAATGTGGATGTGTACTCTACACCAGCCTGGGTGTGTTCATTCAGCATAACATTCCTTATAGAGGAGTATTCGGGCGTTGGATGTTATTTTCGCCATCAGTTGTTACATGTTATACTCTATTGTGCCATGTGGGTTGTGAGCCGGCTTGATTATTCGCACATGTGTTGTGGTCCTGAGTAGCTTGCGGTGTTATATGAGCAAGATGGCTCTCGAGATGCAGGTCATTCATTGCACCTTGATCGTGCTTGAGTTTTGTAGCGTATTGCGCTATATGTCTCCTCGTGGATGGTATTGTGTACTTGGCGTGCTTGTGGTCGACATTCGGCTATTACATAGTTATGAGCATTCTAGCTCGGTAAGTATTTTCATATAAATTATTATGTGTGGATCGGGTGGCACGCCGCCACAGGTATGTTGCTTGGATCAGGTGGCCCGCCGCCATGGGTAACATGGTTAGATCAGGTTGCACGCTGCAACAGTATCATGTGTGGATCGGGTGGCATGCCGTAATAGTGTGATGTTGAGTATAGTTCCCCATATCTATTCTTGTGTGTCTTGTTTCTCATGTTCTGAGGAAGGTTCGTAACACTTTTCCGGTTGGTTATTACTTACGTGGGTTGAGTAGTTCTTTCCATAGTTCATTTTCCTTATGTATCACATTCGAGTTTGTGGCTTGTTGGCACATGGTGGCATCATATGAGACTTTTGGTAGTGTTTGTGGTGGCTTATTACCGAAACGACTTGTACTGGGTGAGATGAGATTTTTGGACCTAGGATGGGTGCGATCGGATTTATATGAGGCATCTTAAGGAGAAAATATTGTTATTTGGTTCATAATGAGGTAATGATTCTTGTCAGGAGGAGAGACTCAATGATTTGATGACTCGGCAGTTGGTTATGAATTTCCACACATCTCTTCCGTCGTGGCAGTATTGCATGAGTTGGAACAGGACTTATGTGTCCTGAGGTGTGTTGTGGGCATCGAATTAGTGGAATTGTGGCTATTGTTGTCAGATGATGTTATTATGGTCGTGTGAATTATGCGGTTCTTGGTGAATTTAGTAAGGGTATACAATCATGTTTGGTACAATGTGTAATGATTGATACGGTATTCGTATGTTGTAAACAGGTTTGGTTGGGAATTTCTGATGTTGGAATCTGGCTCTAAGGCTTTTTGACTAAATAAAAGGTGGAATCTTTATACTGGCTCGAGCTAATGTGCTCAACTAGGTTGTGGTTAAATAACGATTTCGGCAAACTCTGGAGCAATTCTTAGCATGTTCGAGGACGAACATATGTTTAAGTAGGGGAGAATGTAACGACCTGACCGGTTGTTTTGAGATCTAGCACGTTGTTCGGCGATTTGAGGCCAAGAGTAGCTTCACTTAAGGTATTATGACGTGTACGTGTGGTCGGAATTGAATTTCGGGAAGTTCAGAGTTAATATGGAAAGCAATTTCTCATGTCGGAAGCTTTAACTTGGAAAAATTGACTAAGGTTGGACTTTTGAGTAAACGACCTTGGAATTAGGAGTTGAAGGTTCCAACAGGTTTGTATGATGATTTTGCACTTGGGCGTATGTCCTGATCGGGTTTTGGATGGCCCGGGAGCATTTCGGCGACTATTGTGGAAATTTGGCATTTTAGAAGGATTTCATAAATTTGGGTTGACGTGTATTTTAATGCTATCGGTGACCGTGGAATTTCGAGCCTGAGAATAGCTTCGTATGTTGATTCTGGTCTTTGGAGCGTGTCAAGATGTGGATTTGGAGGACCCTAGGTCATTTTGGAGTCATTTAGCGAAAGTTGGAAAGTTAAAGGTTTTTGGGAAGTTTGACCGTGAGTGGACTTTTTGATATCAGGTTAGAATTCCAATTCCAAAAGTTGGAGTAGGTTCGTAATGTCCAACGTGACTTGTGTGCAAAATTTTAGGTCAATCGGACGTGATTTGATAGGTTTCGGCATCGAATGTGAAAGTTTGAAGCTCTAAAGTTCATTAAGCTTGAATTAGGGTGCGATTCGTGGTTCAACGTTGTTTGATTTGATTTAAAGGCTCGACTAAGTATGTGTGGTGTTTTAGGACGTGTTGGTATAATTGGTTGAGGTCCCGAGGGCCTCGGGTGGATTCCAAATGGTCAACTGGTCGAGTTTGGCTTGGAAGATGTGTTGAGGAAGCTGATATCTGGTGCAATCGCACCTGCGTGAAAAGGGCCGCAGGTGCGAGCCCGCAGGTGTGACTATGTGGTCGCAGAAGCGACATTTGGACGGCTTGGATGGCCGCAAATGCGAGGATGTTTCCGCATCTGCGAGCTCGCTGATGCGAGGAAGCTCCGCAGAAGCGGAATGCAAGAGGGGCAGCTGGGTCGCAGAAGCGGAATGGCATCCGCATGTGCGAAGGCGCAGAAGCGCGTGGCGGACCGCAGGAGCATAGAATGGTCCGCATAAGGGGACTTCGCCAGACTTGGAGGGAACCGCACATGCGATGGATTTTTCGAATGTGCGGCTGGAGTACCGCAGGTGCGGAAGGTCGGCTGGGCAGATTGTTTTAAAAACGGGACTTGGCCCATTTTTCTTCCATTTTTCATTTGGTTGGGGCGATTTTGGAGAATGTCAAAGGGAGATTTTCATCAACCAAACACAAGGTAAGTGACTCCCACTTATTACAAGTTAAATACATGGTTTGTATAAGGATTTAAACATGGAAATTAGTAAAAATTATGGGGGTTTTGGTAGAAAACCTAGAATATGGTATTTTTTGGATTTTCACCAGGAATTTGGGCATGGAATTGAGAATAATTTGAGTTCGTGATGCTATGGGTAATGTTTATCTTCGAAAATTTTCGGAATTCGGGCACGTGGGCCTGAAAGTGATTTTATCGACTTTTCGAGCAGAGTTGGAAATTATTGTAAATTAGATTATAATGACTATTAGAGTATATATTTATGGATTTACACATTTATTAACTAGTTTGGAGTGTTGGGTGTCGGTTGGAGTTGTTGGAAAGTGGAGCCGGTTATGGAATTTCGGAGTGAGGTAAGTGTCTTTTTTAACCTTGTAAGAGGGAATTAACCCCATAGATGAATTGATTTAATATGTGCTTCTATTTGTGGGGGCTACGTACGCACGAGGTGATGAGAGTACGTACGTAGCTACTAATTGTGGTTTTGTCCGGGTAGTCTAGGATCCAAATCATGTTATACCTGCGATATTTGCACTCTACTTGTTAATTTAATTGCTTAAATCATATTGAAACTTGATAAAGGAATCGTAATGGGTTAAACTTCATTTACTTGATCATTAATTAGAATTTGGTAATTCATTGAAAATTTACCCCTTAATAAATCTTGAATTGGTTGTGTTAATTTATTTTCTCTTCTTGTGGAGCGTGTCGAAGGCCTCGGTAGTAGATAGATGCAGCTATGGTTCGTGTCGTTCGACTCTCGGCAACACATAATTTAAATATTTTATGTTGGATTGGGCCGTACGACCTCGGCATGATTTGCGCATGATAAATCTTTGGAACTAATAATAATTGATATTGCTTCATTGGCTTGAAATATAAACGGTTAAATGACGAAAATAAATTTGGAAATTCCTATTAGTAGAACTACTCTTTATTTACTTTCTTGTTCTTGAGTTTTCAGTTGTTTCTATATACCTCATGCTTAAATTATAATATTGATATTTTATGGTTAGCCCATAGTAAGTGTCGGAGTCGACCTCTCGTCACTACTTCTTCGAGGTTAGACTGGATACTTACTAGGTACGTGTTAATTTACGTACTCATACTACACTTGCTGCACATTTTTGTGCAGGTACATATATGTCTAGTGGCATTGTGGGCACAAAGACACGATTATTGCGGGGATCAAAAGGAAGATGGTGAAAGACCACCACAAAGAGACCCTCGCTCACGCCTTAGTCTTATTCGAAAACAAAAGCGAACTTAGGTGAGCTGCATCCCATGTTACGAGTCCGCATCACACAGAATCTCCATCCGAGTTATTTACACTCTCCTGTCTAATTGTATCTCAGATAGATGTGGTATTTTACTATATTTCCTAGTTAATGCTCATGCACTCGTGACATCGGGTTTTGGGGTGCTTATGGGTTGTTCAGTATTAAAGTCGTAAAATATTTTTATTTACTCTGTAAATTTTATCTCTTACTATTTAATTGAAGGAAATTATGATTTCAAAAATGCTAAAATGAATAATGGAGTTAATCATTTAATTGTTGGCTTGTCTGACAGCAGTGTTAGGCATCATCACGCCCTTTAATGTATTTTAGGTCGTGACAAGGAAAAATTGAAGTTTACCACACGGCTTATGGATTATGTAAATTTGGGGAGAAATTATGTCCTCGGTCCTCATTCGCTCGTGGAGATAAGTATAGATCTGGCCAAACTCTTTCACCCGGAACTTGTTCGGATAAAACTGCTCCAAAAAAACCACCTGATGATTGACGGATATCCCTATTTTGTGGAACCTCAATATTGCGAACGTCTTCAGCCTTGACGTACATTTCCAACATTTTTATCACAAGAAGTTCCAGGTGTTCATCCGGAGTCCTCAAAAAATCTGTCAGAGTTTCATCGCCTTCGATGTTAAACTCAACATAACAAGCAACCCCTTGCGGAGTAACAGAATACGAATATCTTCCGGGACTTTAATATTAACTGAATGTTTGCTCACACTCACTTTTTTACATAACAACGATACCAATATGTCGTACTCCATTGTAAGTGGAAACTCAATATGACACTTGGATAACAACTATAGCGTAGTGATTATTTTCCACCACAATCTCACCCCCAATATAATGAAACCCTAATTTTTTGCTCTTCGGACATTATGACAAAATGAAAAATAACTTAACGAACAAATATTTCGGAAGACCTGAAGGATCCTGAATGGATTTTACTAAATTTTGGAACTCCTTAAATAAGAAAAAATCAGTCCGGGGTACAATAATTGAGGTATAGCGGATGCATAATAGGTGATATACATATAGCGCGTATACTGCATGCGCTATACCCATATGAATTATTGGTGAGTCAGTAAAGTGCAAATAAATTATTGGTGAACAGAAAAGATCAAATATAGCACGGTTATTCATCACGATATACCTTAACGAATAAACATGCGTTAAGGTATAGTGCGGGAATAACCGCGCTATATATAAAATGGTAGTCAGTTTTTTTTCCACATATTTTTATCGTTTGAGTCTAAAAAGCCCACCAAAATCCACAAAAATTTATATTTTATTTTACATCACAAATTCAAAAAAATTTCTCTTTTCCTAAATGCCGTGCCCAATCGAAGGGTTTACTCGAAAGGGGGAGTACTATCATTTACACTGTACGTTCTATTAAATATCATTGGCTTTTGTCTGAATCAGCTATGTCATTATCACGTAAGTTGTTAGTAACAACTAGTCAACGAGTCAAATAAAAATGTTTAAATAAGAATAAAAAAATCTCCAAGGGCCGACTATATTGATTGACTGTAAGTTGTAACCTACATTCTCTCTATATATATCCAAGGTACTACTATTCACTAGTATTTCCATAACGACAAACCAACAAAAATTAATGGAGAACCATGCTAAAGTGGCTTGCCAGCTGGAGCCATGGCGAGAACTCACCGGTAAAGTGGTGATGATCACCGGCGCATCATCGGGAATCGGCCGAGAATTCTGCCTCGATTTGTCCAGATCTGGTTGTAGAATCATCGCCGCCGCTCGCCGTGTTGATCGATTGAAATCTCTCTGCGATGAGATCAATGGATTCAGCTCAAACTCGAACGAGTCAAGTTTGAATCAGGAAGTACGAGCCGTAGCAATAGAGCTTGACGTTAGCGCCAATGGTCCGATCATTGAAGCCGCCGTGCAGAAAGCTTGGGACGCCTTTGGACGAATTGATGCTTTGGTTAATAACGCCGGTGTTAGAGGTGAGGTTCATGATTATTCTCGAATTTTCTTCACTATTTTTCGGTGTCATTATAAAACTTCGATTGCATGAATTTAGCTGAGGCCTGAGTGTTTAACAGTCAACTTTGATTGGAAAATTTTGTAAAATAATGTGACTGAATAGTTAACAATTAAAAATGATTTGTTTTGAACTGTTGATTAACATTAAACATTATCTATACCATAAAATTCAGTTGTTTGCACAAAATTTGAGTTAATTTAATTCTAAAAGGCCAAATCATTTCTTTGGATTATGTCCGCATCATGGTTTTTCAGAGGCAGACCTGAGAAAATACAAAGGTGTTAGTGTTTAAAAATAAGAAGATTCTTCTGTCTGGTGCAAGTTTTATGTTTTTGAAAGGTTACGATTGTCCAGTTGATTTCTGGAAGAGAAGGTTTTTCTTTTAATTTCGTTGTAGGGTTGGGGGTTGTGACGCTCATAGTATTAAATCCAGATTAGAATCTGAAAACCAAATTCAATTATGGTATAATTTACATGTATATTGAAATGTTGGTTTCATGTATTAATCAGACATCATATCTGAGTTTTTCAAAGTTTGACTTGTGAGTGATTCTTATATGGAAGAGTTTTCTCACCTTTTAGTATTGGCTTTATATGACGTCTAATTTGTTAGTGTATCTCATAGGCAGCGTGCACTCTCCACTGGATTTGTCAGAGGAGGAATGGGATAAGATCTATAGAACGAACTTAAAAGGGTCATGGTTGGTGTCCAAATATGTTTGTATACGGATGCGAGATGCTAATCAAGGAGGATCTGTTATTAATATCTCTTCTATTGCTGGTCTTAATCGTGGGCAGTTACCAGGAGGTCTTGCTTATGCTTCTTCAAAGACTGCTCTTAACGCTGTGATGAAGGTAGTGTCTTTGTTTTTTAACCTAGCTTCATTTACATTGCATGCAATTATATGAAGACAAGCATACATGATTCTTTTAAGCTAAGCAGTTTCATTTGTAGCTTGAAATGCATAAATTCAATGCTTGAGATTACGTTTCTAACTTTGGCAGCTCCAATAAGAAAGAGGGAAAAGAAGGAAGGTAAATACATATATACAGTTAGAGAATGCATTTAAATGCACTCGAAACTTACGAAGTACATACACACATTGGATGTACAAAATGGTTATATATATATATATACAGTGCATTAGCACTTAGGAAGAGTTACTCTATGATAGTTGCCACACCATTCTCTGGTGATGATATGCTGGAGCCAGAAATGTGAAATTGATCATGGTTAATATGGAGGTATTAAATTCAAAAACTATAACAAGCATTAAGCTACAATGAGAAATCTAAGCAGATTCTGTTTCCAATTGTGTCAGATATGAAAGTTTCACTATCATCTTAAAAGTATATGTGATGCCTCACGCAGATCAAGCAAAATTGGTTTTGATTCTTTTAGAGAGGGCATTGTATACTTCATAGATAATACTTGTGGCATTCTGGCTTATACGTGATGGTTGTTAGTGGTTAACAACACAACCTACCTAGAGTCCTAGATGGTCTATTTTTCCAATGTAATCTAAAGCCATTCTTGTTATCTTATCAAGTTCTACAAGGTCTCATCCATTTCAGCTTTTCTTTGTGAAAATTTCCTGCCTGCAGTCTGTTTCTGGTCAAGTGTAGAGTGTTTGCATACTAGTTAGACGTTTGTATGTTTTCTTCTTTTTCTAATTTGCAATATGACAGATGATGGCCCTTGAATTGGGACCATACAAGATCAGAGTGAACTCAATATCACCAGGACTTTTCAGATCTGAGATAACAGAGGGCCTCATGCAAAAGGACTGGCTCCACAATATTGCATTGAGAACCATTCCCTTGAGAAGTCATGGAACATCAGACCCGGCTTTGACTTCAGTGGTGCGTTATTTAATCCACGATTCTTCAGAATATGTTTCAGGAAACATTTTCATAGTAGAAGCTGGAGCTACTTTACCTGGTGTCCCAATTTTCTCATCCCTTTAGTTATAGGGAAAATTGAATTTGTTCTGTTGTGCGTAAGCGTACAATCATACAGGATCTGAAGGTAAAAAGATAGAATATTAAGATGTTAAGGAAAAATTGCTCTGCTTCCATCAATTTTATGTATCATTCAATTTGTGAAGTGAGCTGTAGCTTGAGATCTAGTTACAGTTTGAAGATATTCTTGCCTAAAGAAATGTTATGCTCTGGTTTGAAACGTCTTAAAGTAAAAAATGAATGCCAGTCTTCTCTTTTTCATGGAATTTCAAAATGGATTTTCGATACCCCGATGCCAAGTATTTGTGTAGCTTCATCATGAAATTGGATTAATAGTTGAATGACGTAAAAGTTAATTTTTTTTTATTGTAAGGTTAAAAAGTTACAAATTTAACCATGTAAAATATCAACCGAGCAGGAACAGGATCAGGAGACATAGTTGTTGATAGGATGTAACTGAATTACAGCAAAAGTTCTCTATAAATTTCTCGGTTAATTTTTTGCCTATCCATTATAGTCCGATTCTGCAGAGGTGGCATGGTGTCACCTAGACCTGGCAAGATGGTTAAAAATAATAGTTATCCACACAATTCAACCTATTAAACATGAGTTTTTTTTAACTTTTTTTAACTGGGTCGAATATGGATAATTACTCATATTATCCATTAGAAAAATGAGTAACCAAATGGGTAACTAATGGGTAAAATATGGATAATACAATTATTGAAAAATTATTTCAGTAATGTTCTTCTGTTGCAAGGGGCATCAAATTCATATTAGAGCTTGAGGCTAATGTGAAGTCATGAATGGATAACATGGTTACTCATTTTATCCGCGGGTTAACCCGTTTATTACCCGTGTTAAATATGAGTCGGGTCGGATAATTTATCCATTTTTTCATTATGCATTTCGACCCGAACCATATCTGATCCGACCCGCCCGTTTGCCACTCCTAGACTGTCACCTTTTTTTAAGCCACTTTTTTATATTTTATTCCCTTTCTTAAAAACATTGAAATATAACCCAGGAGCAGGGGTGGATCTAGGGGGGCGCAAGGGTGTTCATCCGAACCCCCTTCGTCGGAAAATTACACTGTTTATATAGGGTAATTTTATAGTTTTTTGGGTAAATACAATATGTTGAACCCCCTTGACACAAGCCAAAAGCTTGGCTCAGCGGTTAAGGGGGTTCAGATTTTACTAAAGGTCGCAGGTTCGACTCCGTTTGGTTGCAAATTAATTCTTTTTCACTTCTGACGCTTTTTTTTTAAAATTTTAAATAGCTACAAAACGACGACGTTCTCTTTCCTCTCTTTCATTACAATTTCCCCAAAAACGTGACTGCTTCGTCTTTTTCTTTAATTTAGGGATTTTCAGTAAAAAATCCCTAAATCTCTCTCTCTTCGATCTGTCTGCCTCGCTCAATCGCTCTCGCTGCTGGTTATTGTCCGCCATTGTTTCTCAGTTCTCTCTCTCTCTTCGTTGCCTCACCGACGTTTCTTATGTCATGGCATTTGCATCCCAGGTAAATTCCTTGTTCTTCCTAACTTTTTCAGAATTTTTTTAATGTTTTATTGTTGATTCTTAACTTTATCAAAGGAGTAAACTTAAGAGTTTCTGTAGTAGTGGTGTTTGATAGTATTTCTAATGATACTATTATTAAAACATTTCAAGATATGAAACCTCGTCGAGTGCAACTGTAATAATGTACTTAGTTATTTTTTGTTGATATCATTAGTCATTAGGTCCTTGTAACTAACACAAGACTTGTTTTTTGTATTCTCTTTTGAAAGTCTTGTTACTATGATATGTTTATCTTAACACTATCTTTGTGTTGAGAACTTCTCGTTATATATATATTTTTTTTTTTTTTGGTTTTGGTTGGCTTGCTTCATTGTGTAATTGACTTTAAAAATTTTTGAACCCCCTTCGCAAATGTTCTGCCTCCGCCACTGCCCAGGAGTAGACTCGTTTCCATCTTCACGCTCTTAATCCCTCATCCTCCTCGTCCATGCTTATTGGTTGATTTTAAATTGCTAAACTAAATAACGGTAGTCTTAATTGGACAAAGCTGTTCAATTGGTTAGTCTGAGTAACTGGCATCTCATGTTCCACTCACGTTATTTGATGGCAAAAGATTTTATACAATTCTAACATTGGTTTGAATTGAAGAAATTGGAAGAAAAGTAACGCAAACTACCAGATAAAAGAGTTACAAATATCCAGGTAAAAGAGTTGCAAATATGCTTGGACAACAATGCGAATAAGGTCTGATGGAACTTAGTGAACAATTCAATAACATATGCAAGACTTGTGAATAATTGAGCACATGTAAGATTTGCCTATCCGGCAATACTTGCTAACAATTTAACAAGTAAGGCAGCATTAAGTTTAGGTTGTCTGGGAAAATTTGGGAGCCATTGAATAGCACATGCAAGACTCAATTTGGCAAAATTTACAAACAATTCAACAGTACCAAGTTTTGACCGTCCAAAATAACTCGTGAACAATCGATACTACTAAGTTTTGATCGTGCGTCAATACTTGTGAATAATTTATAGTACTCCTTCTGTTTCAAATAAGGAGGTACTTTCCTTTTTAGTCTGTTCCAACATAATTGACACATTTTTAAATTCGAAAATAATTCAATTTTAAACTCTTTATTTTACCTATTTTATCCTTAATGAGAAGTTTTTTATAACCACAAAAATGGCATGGCCCCAAAAAGCTTTTACCCCTTAAACTTTAAGATCAAAAGTTTCAAAAGTTCTTTTTTTCTTAAATTTGGTGGCGAGTCAAACTAACTCGTCTAAATTGAAATCGAGGGAGTACCAAGTTTTGGCTGTCATGTAAAACTTTTAAACAATTAAACGAGCAAAATTCTGTTCATTCTTCGAGTTGTATAGAGCAACGCTATTTTTTTTTTAAAAAAAATCTTAAATGGGGATAAAATATAAACAGTGGCCTCAATTCATTCTTTTCGTGCGAAATCACCCAAATTCTGTGCTCAAGTCATGACTCGAAGCTGGGAAAACAAGACATTTCTTCTTTTCATTGAGACTTGCCATGCGATTTTAAATATTTGAGAAAACATGGAGAAATTTTTAACACACTGGGTTTGGATGGGATTCGGATATTAGATTTGTAGTTATTTCATAAATAAAATATTCTTCAAACTATTTGAGGAATTAGATTCGCACTGCTTTTACATGAAATGTTATCATTTAACAGGAATTAATTAATTAATCAATATATGTTCTGAGTTCTGACCTCATTTTCAGAACATCATTATTTTTCATTGTTGCAAGGAATCCTAACAAGGTTAAAATCTGTGTTTACTAGACAGTTGAACCAACGGAATCATACCATCCCTAGTTTATACTTTATAGCAACTAAATCACGACACACAAAAAAGAGAGCTAAATTATGACATATGATTAAACTGATTATTTTATTTTATTTTGTCGTGAAGAAAAAAAAAATGGTTCTATAACACAAATGGAAGTTGTGGATGCAGAACAAAACTTTGAGTTACTATCGACAAACTGTGAGCATGTGATTTTTCACCTATTAAATACTCCTACAAAATTTGACAAATAATTTAATTTTATAGATTTTTGTTGAATTTCAGTGGTTATTTGTGAATTATTTGCATTGTATGATCATAATCCATCTTTTAAAATTTACAAAATAATAAATAATAACAAAAATATTTTAAAACTTTTATTATCTTGCATAATTAGGTTTTGGATTTAATGTAATACTTAGTTGTATAATTTAATCATTTATATTAAGAAAATTACAAAAATTATTCTTTAAGTGATTACAAGTATTAAATTAATGGCTTCACATTTAATTGACTCATTGGATAAATTATAATTAGACAAAATTAAATTAAAATTAATTAATGTATTTTTAGAATCTAATTAGGATTGATTTTACTAAGTTATTAAAGTAATTTTCAAAGTATGGGCTAAATCGGACTGGGCCATTATAAAACAGGCACAATCCCTCCCTAACACCCAAACACACTCAGCCTAAATGTCAAACCCGTCCAAACCCCCCACTTAACAAAACGAC